>JARJEC010101253.1:0-25322 GCA_030264575.1 Tachinus sp. AB-2021
ACCTTCTTTCACATTCGATTGATAAGCGACAGTGAGAACAAGACAGCATAACACAAGGAGTGCATAAGAAATTATTTATATGAATCTATAATTATTTTTAATTTTTATAAAATTTCAGTTTTTCTTTATAGCTATTAAAACGCCACCACCTTGCATTTTACTGCTAAATTCTTTGCATCTATCTCTGCGTTAAATGTTGTAGCCTTGTAACTTGGAAATTAGTATATTACAATAAATACAATAAATAGTAATTTTGATAAAAAAAACTTATACTTTAAGATTTGCCTTGTTTTGTCGCAAATAAAAACACTTGTTATGCTCAACGACGATAAATGTTTGTTGAAAACCGTCTACTTTAAAACTATTTTACTATTTTATTTTTGTTTTAAACTATCACTCCGAGTTTGAAACACTTTTAATTAGAGCATATATTCGCGTGCTCACGGCTTTGCAATATCATTCGCACGCATACGTATGAATACAGTAACACCGCCGCCACGACAAAACTTTAGTAACGTTATCCTTGAAACAAAATTATTTGTTCGCATACGTACGAATAGAATCACAACACCCTTAACGACATACACTAAACCACCCACACATACTTAATAAAGAACCAAAACAACACTTTTACATATGGCAAAAATGCTCTTCTAGCTCATTTCAATGTAATATCTAGTCCAAAACGCATCAAAACACATCCAATAGGTTCCTCCTTTTCATTTCATACAAATTACGTCTGCACTGATGAAACCACGTCTGTAATGCGGATATTCACTTATCTTAAATTTACTAAAATAAATACATGTATATAAGTAAAAGAAAGTGTTAGTCTATACATAGTTTAAAATGTTTTATGATGTTTTTCCGTTTCATACATTAGATATATCAAATAGACTTGGTGGATCAGTGGGTTGGAAGGTGGTTGGGTTGATGCTACATATAAGCCACGATGTTTAACCTGGATCTGGACCCTTCAATACTAAATCTAAATGTTTCATTTCATCATTCACTACATATCCAGTTTTGACCAGCAATGCTGCTGTCTTATATAAATTTACGGGTTATCGAATTTGACAAATTTGATGTTCGATGTGTACAAATGCTCTCACTTTTTTAATATGTCACACATTTAATTTATAATCTGAATGATTAATAAAAATTTGATTAAAGATTGTAGTTGTAACCAAAGTTTTACTTCTGGTGTGTTGTCCGAGCATACCCACAGTCTCTTTTAATTGTATTTGTAGCTAGATAGTTTCATTGATTAAAATTAAGTATTTTAAACTCAATGAAAAGATGCATTTTATACAAATTGCGTCATAGTATACGAGTATAAGGGTGGCTGTCATTTAAATTTATATGAAAATGAGAAACTAAATGAAGGAGAGACGATGGGCATGAAGCGCTGATGAAAATATATATAAGACAAAATACTCCAACGAATAAGAGTAAAAAGCCTATTATTTAAATATGCAGCAAACATGGATTTTGCCGTAAAATGTAGATTATATCGGGGTATAGGGGGAGGACAAGCGACATTCGCGGGTCCCGCAGCTATCCAATAGCGCGGGGGCGCTACCAACCCCGGCTGAATATTAACTAGTGATGAACAGTGGTGTAGGTGCGACGCATAGAGGAGACATATCTCAGTCCACATAAAGTGAATCCTCGAGCCGTTTTGTCGGCAGTTTATGCTTGGAAATGCAAAACCCTGACTGTTTTACATTTCAGTAAGCTCATATTTAATGGCGTCTGTGAACTATATACCCTCGGATCGCTCCGCATATGCTACCCCTCGCGTATAGCAGATTTAGAGCAGCTTAGATTTTATGGAGCAAATGAAATTACATTCCCCTTTAAAATATGATGAGCTCTCCCGATAATGAAACCAACTCAATCTCTGAATATCGGTACCAATCCTTGTTTATATGAACGAAATTCCATCATTTTCTCTCATACACCTTACCCTTACTCTATTTAATTATGTAATAAAATTTTATAATCTAGCAACAGCAACATACATAACTTTTATGTTACGTTATACAGTAAACAAAATTGAGTTTTTAACAAATTTTATATTTTGCTAATTCTTAATTATTTTTACTTTTGTATTTTAACACATACTATAATTCGCTATAGAAATAAATCAAATTACAATATTTTACCACAAAAATTTATTGAAAAACAATACAATGCGACAAAATAAATATATAAAACTTCTCGTCTCGTCTTGTAAAAGCAATTATCAAGTGTGAGATAAAAAAAAGATAAAAATACAGTATATTGGTACTAAACAAAGATAATTGGAAAGATAAATGCAATTGTAAAGTTGGCATTCCTGGGGTATCTGTAAATATCGTATTCAATTTTATTGCTAAAAGAGTTGACATAGTTTTTTAAAATTAATTAGATATACTTGGTGTATCACATACAACTAAATTAATTTGAAGGTTAGGACTTTTAAAGTAAGTTATTTTGAATTTATTGTGTATGTTTGTTAACTTAAGTCATTGCTTTAATTTGTAGTGTTTCCTTGATTGAACTAAATTAGTAGTACCGGATTTGGACAAATTATCGGAATGCACGAGAATGGTATAACAATGCGTGAAATTGACAAACATGTATGTCAACCATAAGTCAAAGTTTTCATAGAATGTCAAGAAGAAAGCTTGGAAGTGAACGTCTGAGAGTGACATTAAATTCTAAAGATTCACTTCGAATTAAAAAAAATACAAAAAACTTAGACCGTACTTAAGAGTGAACCTTTAGGCAAAACAGGTTTAATTAAATATGGCTATGATGCAAGATAATTTATGGTTTTCATTAACATTTTTGAAAAGATGTTAATTATAGCAATAGGTCCATAATTTTCTGCATCGTTTTATCTAATGGGTTAATTACAAAAATATTTTTAGAACTTAAATTTATCTGCAAATCTGGAAAAAAATATCATTTCTAATGACATTACAATTGTTGATAAGTACAGTTTTAAAAGTTTTGAGCTAATAATAACTTTTTTTAATTTCGGAATCAATGTTAAATACATTGAGTACATCTAATACTCCACGTTATTATTATTGTTATTAAATAGATTAGTGATAACATTTCCGCAAATAATTACATTATTTATATTTATGTAGTATGTAGTATATATGAATAAATGAAGTTTCCTAAACTGTTTATACATATGTATATATATATATATATATATAAACACAAAAAGTATCTAATGCATTAGAATTAAATAAGCCTGAAAGAGAAGGTGCTGCTGATATGCAGTATTTGACAACATCATTTAAATTCGTCCAATCTGTATCCAGCCACATCCTTTTCATCGATGCATTTAGTGGACTTGCTATGAATATTGAAGCTGAGTAATATAGTTACAGTGATGATAGAATCTCTGGGCTGGTGTGCACGTTTTCGCGTCCTTATACACCGACAACTCTAATAACGTACATCTGTACAATCTACGCAACTGCACATTCATAAGTCCAGTTATCCATGGTAAAATGGACCTACCAAGACTGCTGAACATTACTATTAATACCGGTGTTTCCATCAAATACAGACATGGTTGGCAAGTACAAAAAAATCAGATGAATAGGGGTCTAGTGACACTACAAACCACTAGAAATTTGGCTCAATTGTATCTACAAAAAAAACTGTGCTATGTGCTTGTAAAATAGTAATATAGTAATAGTAACTATATGCAAGCACTGTTCGGGTGAACAATATTTTACTACCGGTTGTCGACAATGACGACGAGAATGATTTCAACTAGTTATTTCAGCCAGTGGAACAATCAGAACAGGATGATATAAACTTCTCACCACATACACAGCTGCCATCCAAACGACTCGAAAAAGATGAGGTACTAACAAATGAAACACTATAAAAATGAAAAAATCAGATCAAATGTATGTTATTTACATGTTTAACTTGTATTTATTTACTAATCTTTTTTTAGGTACTTGGGATGTTTAATTTAGTGACCAGTTTCAGCCATGGCTTTATTTTAATAAATTATTTAATACAATAAGAAAAATCTGATGTTTTATTTTCTTTTATCGATATTTCAATTCTATTATTATAATATATAATTAACAATCTCTTTAAATGAATCTTAAATGGTTGTTTTGCCTGTGGTATTAAGGATAGATATTGTAATTTTCTGTCAATAAAATTTGAAACCGCAGAGTGTTGCAAAAGGTGAGTTTTGATTTATTTTCAAGTTACAGATTGTAGGTTTTTGACAAAATCTGGTAGTTTGTTATTTTGGTTTGTGACCTTACCTTGGCCGAATTAATAAATAATTATACTCATTCTACACAGAATTTAATGCCTTTTAAGTTGTTTTATTATAACTTTTTGTTTGTACTGTTTAGGAGCTACAAAAAAAAGGAGAAAAAATATTGGGTTTTAGCATAGTTATAAAATTCACTCGATTTTTTATTTAATTTACGACTTTAACATTTGACCTCATTATTAAGTAAAAATACTCATTTGACGCAAAAGTTAATGCTCTTCAATTGTTATATCGCAACTTTTTCGATAGAATGCACGGTTTAGGATGTAGTATAGACAAAAAAAATTCAAAAATTTAGAGGTTTTTCGACGGCCAAAAGTTGTACCGAGGTCGCCCGTGTTATCATTTTTGTTTTTACATATTTGCACCCATAAATACAAGTTAAAAAAAAAATATATTATTCATATACAATCGATTAAATTTTGAAGATTCATGTGTGAGTTGATTTTTGTTTACCTAACTCATTGCATTACTTTGTAAACTTTTTTGTTGAACCGATTTGTTAGTGCCTTAAAGAATGGCTTGAGTAAGAAAACGTGGTAGTTTTTCCAAAATTACATTATTTGAACCAGAGTAAATTATTGCAATACAACGGCATGCAAAATTAGAATAAATGTTGGTTAATTACGGTCTGGTGTTAGTAAAATTTGAAAAAATCGAACCTCAACTATTGAAGAAATGAGTAAAAATACTGTAATAAGTTGAATTAGAGCAACTGACTGAGTTAAGATGCATTAGACCATCTAATTTCTACTATGCTCAGAAGAAATGCTGAATTAATAATACTACTCTTTTTATTAAATATTGTTTGTATTATTTGTATCAACCGCGAATTATCTTCATTACTTTATTAGATTAGATACGCATAGTAGAATCAAAACTACTACTATTTGCTTATTACTTTTTCCTCTATATAGAAAAAAGTATTAGATTCATACCAAAAATTCGAAATTTAAATTTAAATGAAAATATATATTTGGACGACCTTGAGTAAAAAACTGTTTTTAATTTTAGAAAAATGTCTGTAGTATGTATGTGTATATATTTAGTAGTAATATGAAGTTTTTAAGATTCTGTTCTGAAATTTGGGAAATATATTGAAAGCAAGCTATAATTGTGCCGTCAAAAAATTTGTTATGTTGGCAATACGTGGACATTAAATTTCTTTCAGAAATTGTTATAACGGCCTCGATTTGAACAGAATAACAAATGAAGGAAGATAGTAATTATATAGTAATTTAACCCTAGAAATTGAATTAAATTGGTTTTAAGTATAATACCAAACTTATAATAAAGCATTAGACATGTCAAAAAAGAAATTGTTAATTTATATGAAAACTATAAAATTTATAACAAAACTAATTTGTAGATTTCTAAAATCTGCTTATGGTTTTTTTTTTAATAAAAAATTCTAAAACACAAAAAGGATACAAATTTATTAATTTTCTCCTTTTAGAGAAATAAAATAACAATAAATGGCGCTTTTGAGATGGTCAAATAGGAAAAACAGAACCCACTTCATTAATGTCAGTCAATGTCAAAACCTGCAAAATACGAAAATATAAATAAATAAATAAATAAATATAAAATCGGCCTAAGCAAATTGTGGCGAACAGATCGACCGGATCCACCTTTACTTGTTTTTACTAGATCAACACATGCCATCATTTTACTTATCTTATTGAATTTAAAATGATTCTTTGAACTTAAGTACTAATATAGCAGAAATATATTGTTGGGGAAAAGTTTTAGTACGCATTGCGACCTCTAGTTTATTTTGGCTACCCGACTAATACATTTAAAAATCGCGACGACGTGCAAATCAAACTAGTATTATTGATATAAAACTTTTATAGTAATGTATAAGGAGTATGAGTTAGTTATTAATAAAATTTAAATTACAAAATAGGTATTATTAGTACAAGTGAGTGAAGTGCATCATTAATTATGAGTTTAATAGTCTGCCGCACGAGCCGCGCAGCGGTGAGTGCTACAATTAGACGAGTGATCAAACCATTTTACTCATTTGTATTAAACTTGATTTTTTCCACTTTTGCAATTGTAGAATTGATAAATTGAATAACTTTTATAATAATTATTATTACATATTCTTGTGTTAGAAAGGCAATTACATTGATAAACAAATTAAGGATGGAAATATTTATAAAAATCATTTAAATTACAAATTAACAATTTATCAACTTCAGTTGAGCTCTTTTGTAGCACACTGCGTAAATCAATGTTAATTTATAAATAAATTGTAAAATCTAAATAAGGAAATATCAATTTTAAATATAATATGATTCTTTTATTATTTTATGGTACAGACAAATTATATTGCACCTATAATCGGTTTCTAAAATTAAAATATTCCATATTAATGAATATAATAAAATTAATTAATTCAATCATTGTAAATAGTGAATTCTTTTATATTTTTCTGTTTGTATTTTATGAATAATATGAGCGTTCATTTTTTAAATAATTAAGCTTTATGACATGGCAATAGCCATAAATATCGTAAGCGTGAGACAATGTACGTGATAATATGGAGAATATAACATAATAATTGCATTGTTTACCTTTGATAAACCTATAGAATATGTATGAGTAGCGAACATGGTGAAATAACAATATTATTACACGTCCTTATTGGTAATCTTATGAATATTAAACTTCTTCGAGAAATATAATATAAAACCGTGTAATGTTAACTGTCATAGTTGATATATTGTTATAATTATAATTAATAAGTTTAATAATTTAAACTGAATTAAAATCAAGTTAATGCATATAATAGTAAAAACTTGTGGATTAATAAATGTATTAAAGAGATAAAAATATCAAATTGTCGGTGAATTCTTTGAGTTTAGATCACATTTAAGCGTATGTGTATCAATAAAAATATCGTCCAAGTGTAACTGATTGACATGATACATGACTCTTAACAAATTCTTGCGATGTGTAGATCTAGTTCTATTAAACAACAGGGTTGTATGTAACTTTGGTCATAACAAGCCGCCGAGCGATTGCGATGCGCGGCATGCATCCAACTTGACTACAAACAACAGGTGTTTTTATATACAGCACTCGTTAACTGTTTTTCCTTATGTTATTTATTATTATTTTATCTGTGACAATTTTTTATTTCCGATATATCATAGTTGGTGTGTGTGCGAAGAATATTTGGTGAAGGCACTTTTTTACATCAACACATTTTAAAACTGATAATCATGGCAAGGAATAATACAGCAATAGTTAACATTTAACAGCTACTATTTAATCTAAACCATCTAACATTCGATTGATTCGAAAGATATAATTGACTTATATTTGTATATATTTACTCATTTTGTATGTATACAAGTTAAATGTTTTCTATATATAAAAATATTCAATTAATTAGTTAATATTAATAAAATCAAAAAGTAAATGAGAAATTAGTGCAACGTGAACGAGAATGAAATATGAACTCACGCTTAACATTATAAGTTTTCTATTTTATATCTCAACGCCGCGCCGCCATTACTGAAAAATCTCATATTATCTTAAAATCATTTTTCTGTGAAATCTTTAATTTGTTAAAAAGAAAAAATGAAATCCGACTAAAGTGTGTACGAGTTAGCATATGAATTCTTTGATGGGTTGAAGTATTATCTAAAAAATATTAAGCGTTGACTTTATGTACTTTCTAGACTATACTACAAAGTACGATTAATCTTACGAATGGATTAAAAATAAATAGTAATAACAAATATTAGTATTTAATAGAAATACGCCAAGCGTAAGTACGCATTTTAAACTGTAATCTATATGATTCTTAAATTACCACTATTAAATATTTGCATCAACATAAACTCGTCTTGGTCTTGTCGAGATCTTAGAAAAAAGATCTCGTCTTGATCTCGCCGATATTCTCGACATATCAATCTCGATCTCGATATTGAATCTCGACAAAATCTTGACAAGATTAAAAAAATATTTTAAATTTGCACATAATGTATAATGTGTATGTATATATATATATATGTAATAACATATTTATTAAATAAACTTTTGTTAAAATAATAATTTTATTTATACATTTCTTTAAGATCTTGTAGAGATTTCGTTTTGATCTTGCCGAAATTTCGTCTTAATCTCGTTCTCGACCTTAGAAAAAAAAATCTCGATCAAGTCTCGAAATCAAGATCGAGATCGAAACGAGATCGATATTTTTCTCGTCTTGGCGGAAGCACTAAATACCGTAGCAGTTCATGTAACTTAAGATATTGCGTTCATAATCATGATTATCTGTCTATATGTTTCTTAAATTACTAACATGGGCATCAATATTGTAGCAATTTAAATAACTTAGGAGAAATGAGTTCATAATCATGATAGTAGCACTATCAGATAAACTTCCATGGCAAAATATTCACTTACATATCGATTTTATAACAGAATTACTAATATATTTTTTGAAACACAGTTTACTAATTATTAATAGTCCTATTTTTGTAGGCTTAATAATAGTTTGATTTTTATCTCATCAGTAAACAGGTTTTTGATATATTTGTAATACAGATTGAGTTTTATTTTTACGTTATGCCTTCCAAAAGTATGCATGCGGTTTTTTGGCAATAATATGAAGTGATTGGTATTCAGCTATTGGTACGATATTATTCATCATTAATTTCTTGAGGTGCAATTTAATGTATTCAATATTTAAGATATATAAAATTGTGTATTATTTGCATAGAGTTTATTACTTCAGTTTGAGTTTTAAGAAGCTGAAAAGCTTTAATAAACTAAAAATTCATAAATAAATTTTAACTTAGAAAATAAATAGTAATTTGTGACATATTTCTTTTTGAAAAGATAAAAATTAGGAGTGGAAGCAGAAAAAAAATTAATGAGGTATGAAAACTGATCGAGATAAACAAATAAATGTAGGATTGTGCAAGAATTCTCGAAAGAAAAACAACTAGTTATAAAATTCTTAAGAAAGTTATAGGCAAGAAAAGAGAACACATGTAAAGGAGTCTAGGTAGAACGCAATTCGCAAGTATAAAATAAGCTATCTAGATATCTAGTCCGGCAAAAGTGTAGTAGGGGTATCACAAACCCAAATTAAAAATAATCTCGAGTTTGCTATTTTCCTTTTTAAGAAAAATGTACTACCATTTAATTTTCATTAGGTTCAAAAACTTAAAAAAATATATGTACATTATAGGTGAACAAAAACAAAACTTACTAGGAACTGCAATTATGAGTATAAACAATTTACCATATTTGATAATATTTCATCTTAAAAATTATTTGATTTAATGAAGATAAATACAATTTAGTACAATAAAACATCAGAATAACAGTAGGAAACGGAAAAAAATTATTACATTCATTTTGTTTAAAATTGCAAGCATCACAAGACAGTACAAAATTGTCATAAAGAACAAATGTACCTATAGGAAGCTTTTCTTTTTCAACTATTTTCTAAAAACAAACAATATTCAAACCCGTTCATGTTCGTAACTACTCGTCACGGCAATAATTAATACAATATTCATTATTAGGCTAAATATTTAAAACATATTATTAAATAAAAGAATTAACAAATTACTTGAATAATTCACATTCCTTTGTGGTGTGATAGATATATGATACCCGAACGCAGTTTGACGATAAATAACTTCTTCGTGTGGTTCCAAACTCACTAGAAATATGACTATTCTGCATGAAATCAACATACAAAAAGCGGAAGGTACTTAGAATGCTAGCATTGCAAGATTTAGGTATTAGCAAAGAGAGAGAGAGAGAGAGAGAGAGAGAGAGAGAGAGATTTTGGATTGAGGAAGAAAGAAAGAATTTACAATGTGTGGAGAGACTTCAGAAATTATAGAGCATCATTTATAAAAAGATTACAGAGATAAGAATAAGAAGAAAGAAAAGATGTGTTAAAAGCAGATAGAAGAGACATTGAATGGATGAAGAGCGGAGGCATAAAAATTATAAAATAAATTCGGTGTGCAATGTAAGTTTTTTAAAGCTTGTTACTTTGTTATCACATTTGTTTATTTTTTTTATATTTTATATTATCGATTTAGATTTTTTGTTTTGTCATTATCAAATAAATGTATGATAAAATAAAATAATATATAATAATATAATATAAAATAAAAAATAAAAAATCAATGTAAAATTATAATATTTTATATTTTATAGTATGAATTAATAAATTTCATCAAATATTTATAATGGTAACAATGTGTAAATAAATGAATCCGCAGGAAAACAGTGGTTGGATCTTTTTGTTATAACAACTTGATGATTAAAAACTAAATTTTTTTACAAATAATCTCTACAAACATCAAAAATTAAATAAAAAGCAAATAGAATTAAAATTTTATAATAATTTAATTGCAATATGTATACGATGATTAAAAACTACGTTTTCTTAATGTTTTTTTTGCAAAAGCTTAGGGATAATCGCTTTCTTAGCTCACATTAGATTATAACAAAATAGAAAGCAAACAGAATTGAAAATTTATAATAAATTAACTATTTAAACTGTTTTTCTTACCATCAACAATGTACACACTGTAATATGTAAGGATATTATGAAATAATATTTTCTTCCATCAGAATAAAACTAAAGATAAACAAAATAAATAATAAATATATACATAAATGGCAAATAATTAAAAAAACTAAACAAAAAAAAAACCAAAATAACGATTTCAATTAAAAACAGACAAAAACTAAAAACAATAAATTATTTAAAAACTAAAGAACACATAAATCAACAGAAAATAAACAAAAGTACTATTAAACTTCAAAAAGAAATAATCAACAATAAACAAATAAATAATTAAATGATAAAAATTAAATAAAAACAAAAAATATAAATTATATAAATTAAACAAAACAAGCAGCAGACTAATAAACAAAATAACAAAAAATTAAAGGAAAATTAAAGAAAAATATATTTTAAAAAATAATTTAAAGAATAAAAATAATGAATAGTAGTTGAAAAGAATTAAAACAAAAATAAGCAAAAAGAAAATAACGAATTAAACCACATTTTTTTAAAAAACAACTTTATGTAAAACACATTTCAATGCAGATAAATAAGTTTAAAAGTATACTTATATACAAATAAGTCAGATTGTAAAACGTACCACAAGCAAAATAGTTTAAAATTTAGGAAACCATAATTAAATTACACTAAAAACTTTTATCAAAACTACAGTACATACAGTACTACTTCATAGGACAAAATGGTCACTATTTACAGCTCAACAGGAAACACAATTATCAATAGTAGTGCAGTGGAAATTATCGAAAAGTATGCTTGCAATATATGGTTGTCAAGAAATTGAATGGATATTTTTTAATTGTAATATAATCAAATGTGCACAAAACACTATACGTCGGGTGCACTTTGACAATCAAATTACTACTATTAAAATGAATGAATATGGTTTCTTAAAGGCAATCATGTGTTAAATAATAACTTTTCTGGTTAATTTTTATTGCACAAAATATATTTAGTAGATCATTTACTGAGGAAATGCTCGATTAAATTTGTGTAACCTAATTTACATTGATGAAGATATGCCACTGAGAATTAATTTGTCAAATTCGATTTGTTTATATTGATTGAAAATAAATAAAACAAAAATTACTATGTTTTTAACCACATAAATTTTATTTATTAAAAATAAAAATATAGGCGACTCGAGTCTCGACTTATGAAGATCATTATCAAGTGGCTAACAGTTACAGAAAAATACATTTATATAGACAAATAAACAATTAAAAACAGTATACCTAAATACAGGTACACTTTCATAAGTCGAAACTCGAGTCATCACAAACGTCACTGGCCAAAACACAAACAATAATTATATTCTGTCATTTATCAATTCGCTTGTATAATCCTGTCTAAGCCAATCAAAACCTTGAATTTAAATTAGAGTGAAATAATCACTGCAATTCTTGCACATATGTAATTTTTGCAGTAATTGGGTCTGATTTGTCAGATATAAAAATAGCTCGATATGATTATTTAATGATTATAGAGAAAAATATTTAAAATAATGATTCGAATAAATAATATTAATAGCAATTCATATAACATATTTTTTAGATTATTTTTATTTTTATTTACAATATATACATATTTACATATATAGCATAATTCTAGCACACCTCCATTTATCCGTTAGGGTATTGGTATTGGAAATACTAAATTTATATTTTAGTAATCTCTATATCCGACTTGTGTTTTTAAAAACGTTTTAAGCTATAGTAGTTATTTTTAAAATAGCAAGGTAATAATTTAAAAAAAAAGCTACAAATAAGCTATTCGTCCAAACAAATATTTTGAATAACTGCTTTCTATACATTATTAAAAATTACGAAGTTAAAGCTTATAATGTTTTTTTTTGGTAAATACAAAATTTAATTTTGAATCACTATTATTCATGTTAATGACAAATTGTAATAAGTATCATGTTTGTCTGAGCAATCGATCATGAGTTTAGTAGTGATTAGCTAATTAATTCAACATTTTCAAAATCCAATATAATATAACGTTGCATTGTTCTATTGAAAAGATTAAGATGCATAATATTCATACAGACATAGAAACGTTATGGATTTGCAAACACATTTGATTTCCATGTATATTAGCAGAAATTGGAATATGCTAATTTGTATCATTTTAAATGGTTTTAATTAAGTTCTTGTAAGATCGTTTGCCATCATTCCACAGAAATAACTCGGTTTCGGTGTGATAAAAATAATTAAAGAGTTATGAATGACTAAAGATTTAATCGGAAGAACATCATCTCCACTTGACAATGACACAACACACCCACACGGCCTTCAGAAGCTCCAGACCTCCGGCGTTGGGATGATACTATCGCGCGCATATACACACCTGGGTACCGTTCTCTTAAACGGACCGCCACTCATATTAATGTCACACATATCCCTGTCGACATGTCAGATATTCTCATTTCTCATGTGCCTTATGAAACAGCATGATATCGTGGATGTCGCTTAATAAATGTCAGCACCCCACATCCTCAATTACCAATTTAATTCTTGGAGCCTATTTCAAGCTTTGATTTCTTTCAAGATAAAGATGAAATATTTTTATAATTTAACTTGGACATGCTTTAAATGAGTAACTGTTTTAAACCTACTATACTATATGTACTTATATTATGCGACTTTAATTTTAATTGTTTATAATGTGTTTACGCGTGTCATTTCTGTTGTATTCATTTAGTGCACCTGGTGAAGAAGTTATTAAGTGTTTAATGAGCATAAGGTCACGTTCCGTTCCAACATTCGACAGCAAAATCCACACCTCCAGACCCTAATTTATCATCTCCACATGATTCCATGTGCTATAGGGTATTCGTTTAAGTATTATATTCACACACCTGTCTCAGCGCATTTTAATGCAGCATGGAAACAGACCGGAAGATATCCCAAAGCGTGCACACATAATATTTAAGTAGTTTATTCAAAACGGGATGTTATCGTAATCGTTGAGTTGTATTGTTATTGCACCGAGACAGTTTGCTGCTGTGGTCGGGCTTTTATCGAGGAGACTATAACCAGAATCGTGTAAACTGTTTCAACAATTGCACGGCATTAAGACTTCTGTTGCGTCGAGATGGTCGATGATAGCGAGAATCTTTCGGTATCGACAAGCAATAACCATTGATAACAAACAACCATAGGCGAACATAAACCGAAGACTTTGGCGTGCTCGCCGTTGATGTGAATATTACTCTAGAGACTTTTGGGAAATATGAGTTCATGTCTACAGTAAAGCCTAACATATACTGCTAACCCAACGCATATTTCATTCTGCAATATTCATATTCCTATAAATTTACTTAAATAACGTAAAGTCAAATAAATATTTTCAACACAATAGAATATATTAAATAATAAAATGCAAATTTTAATGACTTAAACAAACATCGGTTGTGTTTATATTTGTAAGTCTAAACGAATGGATAAATTAGATAAAAAATAATAACTTTCATGTTCTACTGCTGTATAATAAAACGGATCGTAAATTTTGAAATTTATTAATGTGGTAATGGTTTGTTGTATCATAAAAATTTAATTAGAAATATTAGTTTGCTTCTACAAGTATTTCATTTTATTAAGATAATTAAATGACGGTATACATTACTAAATCATTTTTAAGGTTAACATTAATCGGAATATTAAATTTAAACACGCGTTTCTTAATACTTAATAAACGTCAAATGAAATAGATTGGAGGAATAAGTTGGCTACTTAACAGTTAACATAATGCATACAAAATAAATGTTTTTAACAATAAAAACTAGCCAAACTAATAAGATATTTAATTATTATAATTGAATATTATTAATTTCATTAGTATTAAATGTATTGTATTATAATGTCGGTAATCAATATATCGACAAAATAGTAATAACTAGACATCGGATTATATGCTCTAAAAGCTAAAATATGCACTATCCAAAAAGAAACAACTAGGGTTGAGATCAAGTTTTATTATTCAATTAACACATTACAATAACATTTAAAATTATTTATAATTTTTATGGCAGTAAAATATAATATATTTTTCTAAATATATAATTGCAAATTTTTGAGATTTGTCATTTAATAATAATTTGTATGTTGAACTTTCTACTTCTACCGGCGTTTACAGGTAAACATTCAAAATTGGGTGCTATAGTCGCCAATATCTCTCCAGGTAAGCAAGCATTCACTTGTACTATTAATGAAAGCATTAATTTACTTTATTGCTCTAATAGCAGGATTTTTTTAATAACACAGTAAATGTTGAGACAACGTGTGATAACGACCTGTTTTTTTAGTTGGAATAACTTTTTTTGTAGAACTCTGATCTGAGTAGTCTATAGGAGCATATGCAAGCTCCCAGATGTCGTAAATATCTGTGATACCATGAAAATGTACCTTTGTAGAAAAAACGACTGTTCAGTCAGGTACTTGTATGTTTATTGTATATAAACTGTTATAAATATTTGTAGTGTATATGGCTAATAATAACTAACTTAAAACTAACAATTACATTATTTATATACTATTTGTGAGTGGTGGGGGTGGAGGTATGGACGATGGTGCCCTTACTGAGTTTTTACAAATTTGTATTCTGAGAACTTTCTTAATTTTGATCCGATTAAATTTTGAAAATTTTTTTTTATTGTGTTTGGTTCTTTCAAATCCATGATTTCATTGGAAAATTCGGTTGTCTGTGCCTGTCGAATAAGTTGAAGTAATGCCTTTTCCATTTTTTCAACCAATAATACTCCATAATTAAGTTCCTCATTGGAATTAATTTTGCAGTTTGAGGAAAATCGGAAACATTAGACCATCATGCGTTTTAAACGAATCATTGGCGTTGTTCGGTTAAATATATGTTCTGAATCACAATCAAAATTCAACAAGCTGATTGTTGTAAGTTTAACATCTGGTAGATAGAGAGACGGTGGCCAACATTCTTAATTTCTTTTTTTAATTCTGGTCCGTGCCTCCACAAGGAGAGAGAAGTTAGTTAACTTGGATTGATTCCTCTCAAAATTGCATTTGTTATATTGTTCAGTGAGGGAACATGATGCCATTAATTTTGCAAAATTAAAGATTTGTATTTTGCTAATTCTATTTGCAACAAATATCTTGTAAAATTTTGATTGAGATTTGATGCAATCTAAAACTATTGTAGAATCTGTCCAATAAAATTCTCTTCTGGTATTTTCATGTATTGCATCTTTTGTAGCTCTCATAAGCTATATATATATATATAAGCTCACAGATGTCGTAAATATAAGTGATACCAAGCAAATGTACCTAGAAATAACGACTGTTCTGACTTGTACTTGTATGTTTGTAAATATTTGTAGTGTAGATGATTGTATCAATGGCAGATAATGACTGACTTATAACTAAAAATTACATTATTTATACACTATTCGTGAGTGGTATGGATGGAGGTAGGAATGGTGGTGCCTCTACTGGGTTTTTACAAATTTGTATTCTGAGAACTTTTTTAATTACCGGATTATTATATTGGGTTTGGATTTATGGAATAATGAAGATTATAATATTTTAGAAAACGAATAGCACTTGTGCATTAATGGGATAGAAAAATACTCTCAACAGTAGAATTTATTTCTTTTTCCGAAATTGAGTCGAGTTCATCTATTTCATCTGATGTTCAATTTGTGATTTTTTGTTTCTAACTTTATAATAGCGATCGTTGTTTTACTTCAATTTATATAGTGTAAAAATTACACAAATTTGAGCATTTTTAGATTGAATGTCTACCGTAGATAAACTTTTTATTATTTTAATTTTTAATATTACAAAGAAAACGATAATTCGTTCTATGCTTAATTTTTTTTATCAAGAACACATAAAGTGCGTAATGAATATTAAAAATATGTTCCTTTTATACCAAATTGTGCACTATAAACAAGAAAGTACAATAATATGCAATAACGTTGCAAAAAGTGAGTTATATGCAATTGCATATGCGATGTCTCGTAGAAACTATAAAATGGTTTGGCAGAAGTTTTTCTACAAATTTGTCAAATTTGTACATTCGTACAAAAGTGGTCTAATAAATTGATATAAAATAATAATAATAAAACTAATTTAATTTAAACAATAAATATTTATTAGTTATTTATTAATTTAATTAATTTCAAAATAATATTTTTTAAAGTAGTTCTAATTGGTAGTAAAACAATAATCATAATAATTTGATTAAAAATAACAAATGTACATATGTTTCGAGCTGCGCGTCTTTCCTTATTTAGTGCTAGTATTACTAAAATAAATTAATAGTTAAAATGATTCAAATCACTCAACAATTTATAAAAATTATATATGTAATTATTATCAAAAGTATTTTCCAGTGTGTGCTTAAATCGACAAATTTACAAATAATATTATATTTTCTATTATTTGGTCTATTCAAAATCAATCTTTTATAAATTGAAAATTTTATAGTATAAAAATGCAAGTTAGCAAATGCAAATGAATGGCAATGCATAAGTAAGAGAGATAGAAATACAATGCGTAAGCAAATTAACTTATGAATCTTAAATAGAAACATCTATTATTGCAGATTCGGATTCTATGGAGAAAAGTAAGCAACTTTTGTACTTAAAACTTTGCTTGATATATAACGTTGTAATTGACAACAAAAAATTGAGTTTAATAACTATATCTATTACGCAAGGGAAAAGTGTTAATTGAAAAAGTTACCTATTTTATAATAATTATAAAAAATTTAACATTCTAGAAATTGTAGAACAAAAAATAAACATATTAAATATTAGTATAATATTTTCAATTATCACAAAAGGAACACAAATTAGAATTGTAAAATTAAAAGTTTTATGTTTTACCATCATACTCGATCAATTTATATTCTTATTATTAATTATGGTCATATTTAAAATAGTAGTGTTATTAAAAACGCAGTGCAATTATATTCCCAATTGCTATACAAGAATGTGTGCAGTATATGTATGTAATTATTTCTCTTGCAGCATGGTTGCATTTTTTTCCTGAAAAATTGTTTATATTGAAAAATAAATACGTCAAGGTTATACATACCCTGTATACATATACAGGGTATGTAGGGTATGTTTAGCCCACCGACAGATCAAAGCTCATGTAATATTAAGAAAAAAGTTATAAGTTAGAAGAAATGATTACAAAGCCACCTAAAAAATTATAATAAACGCTCAAATACTAAATCTGGGGAAAAGCGATGAGGTATGAGAGTTATAGGACTCTTAAAAAACAGTTAAATAAGGGCGGTTAACGGATATAGAACAACCTTCAATAAAGCTATACTATATTGCATTATGGATAAGAGCTCCGGATAGAATTAAGAACCGGAACATGCAAAAGGAACCACATTGTAAAGAAACAAGATAAAGGACATTATCGAAAATTGGAGAAATTTATGAGCAAAATCTTTGAAAAAGCAATGTGGCCAAAAAGACTGATCAAGGGCTTCCCAAAATAGGTAAAGAGAGGGTACGGAGAATTGGGCTACTTCCTCATACAACAAGATAGGGGGTTAGTTGGTAAGAAGTGTCGGACTCTTACCAACTAACCCCTATATCTTGTTGGGGGGTTCTGGAAGAGCTCTCAATCATAATAAAAAAGGTTAGGTTAGGTTAAGTTAGGTTTAGTTGGGTTATTTACTCAACAACCAATATAGCTCCACAAATAAGACAAAAGTAACACCCAACAAAAAAAAATTGTAATTTCAGATTTTGACCATTTTGAAAAACGCAATTTTTTAACTATGGATCACTTAATATATTTTAAAGAAGGTAAATAGATATTGACACATGCACAATTTAAGTAGAGAATTTTTTTCTTAGAAATGCATAATGAAAAATATTTCCATATGGTGCACACTTTTTGGCAGTCTGTATTAACTAGTTTTTATATTAATTATTTATATAAATTATAATAATGAATATAAAGGAATTTCATCACATTGGCAGAATGAATTAGAAAAAGATTGATTACATAATGAATGAAGCCACTTAAACATGTTCGGTTAAACAAAAAAAGAGTAGTATAATATTTATCTTATACAATAAAATAATTTAATAAAAAGAACTATATCTGTTTTTTTGCAAATGTTTATATTCATGCTCCAATCATTACTGGATTGTGTGCATGTATGTGTATATTCTAGAATAATAAAAAAGAAACGATACATGGAGAAAACAAAAGCAATCCAATATCCAATAAAAATAAAACTATGCGAAAGGAAATAAATATTGTTGGTGATGGTGACATCCCCTGCGCCCTGTGCATATATCGAGTTGTAGAGTTATAGCGTGTGTCCAGTAGCCACCAGATTGGGGAACAATCTAGTGCTGTCAATAAACGCGACCCCGGCCAGTGTAATATTTCCCTCGTGTATCCATTGACATATTGCATTTTCGCAAGTACAAGTCTGCATACAAATAACAAGCAAATTCACGCCTTTTTGTATATGTTGTCGATACCATAAAATGTGGGGCAGACTATCCGTGGGAGCCATGCGACCTTCCAGGTGTCACATGCTTTTCTCGGTGTGTATGTGTGCTTTACGATGCGCAGTTCTTTGGTAATTTTTATGCGACCATACATGCTGTCAAGATACGATTACTTTGGTCTTTACCAACTCCAACCTCATCCACAACTGAACAAGTTCAACATTTCTACAAAACAAATTTAATCAACACATATTTCAATACTGTTTATTATTAAAAATCTATTCTATACATATTTTAAATCTTTTAAATCAGAAAAAATACTTTTGGCCACGCATAACAGAATTGAGAAAAGTAATCAGCGATAATTTTTATGTTCCCACGAACCAGATAAATTGAGATATATTGATAGATACTCCTTTAATACACGTATAAATTACTTATAATGATAGAATTTACGAGCATTTTATTTTAATCTGAAAGAGCTTCATGAATATTTATAAATCAACTAATTACAATTGATCTATTAAATCTTAAAATAATGAAATTAAACGTTTTTATATATTAAATGCGCTTATTAGGTATCATAAATTCGACTAAGAAACTAAACAACCAAAAATAGCGCATTATTTAAATAAATATAAACGTATCATATAAAAAAGTATTTACTTTGTTTCCTAGTTATAAATAAATTGTTTAATTCATATTCCGACTTATTTATAAAGAAATTTAAATTATGTTTTCTTTTATAGCATTTAACTACATATAAAGATTTTTTATATAAATTCCATTATGTTATAACCAAGCGACTAATGATTCCAGGTAGGTCAATAAAATTATAATTATATTAAACCTAACCGTTAACTGTTATTTATATGAAATAAATAATAGTTGTCGGAGATGCAACTCAGGTATTAGTTACTAAGAATCATGTAAGATATCGATTTCTGCAAACATGTCGTGATATGTTTACTATAGCATTTATGACGTGCATACTAATACACAATTAATAATATTCAATATCACTTTAATAAAGTGTAAAGTTACCGAAATAATTAATCAATGTATGCATTTACGAAAGTATCCAATTGATATTAATTAAGCATTACAATGCATTTAAATTTCTGTGGTTTTTGTTTAAAGTAAAATCTTAAATTACAAATCGAGCGTCCGCTGGAAGCTTTTGTGATTTTATAAAAAAGATCTCTTATGTCTAGACTGCTGGCACAGAGGTGCTGCTTGAGCCGAAGTTAGCATGAGTCCATATATACCAAATACAGATTCAGTGCCCGTCATAATCTGATCCTCGCGGGACCAGCCCACATAAATATTTTATGGATTTACGATGTTCAGTGCATTATACTTATCGTGTTTGCTATTTGATCTGTTGCGATGGCTTTGACAGTTGGCTCTATCACTTGCCGTATAGATAGATAGATGCCTTGTATTTATTGGATACTACTTTTCCCAACAGGATTATGAAATTATCGTCGTGATTTTTTTTTTGCATAACTAGGGAAAATAGATTACGCATGAATAAGTAATATTAGTCTTCTTCAGGGTCAGAAATTAAGTTATCTGAAATCAAATGAGATTATTGGAAGTGCATAAGAAAGATGCAAGGAAAATATATGAAAATTATTCAGTTTGTAAAATGTGTCATTTTATCACGAATTTGGAAGTTGAGCGTGCAAACCAAAGGCAAGCTTCACAACCAAGCGAGTGATTAAATGACTTGACAACAAAATTTAATACCTAGAAGAAAATAAAAAACAAAGTATACCAACTATCAAAATACAACACAATATTATATGTATAAAGCAATATTTACACTATGTGGTGATACTTATTACTTTGCTTATGATAATATAAAATAAAAATTCACACAGATGTATTGAATACAAGAGTGAGTTTACACCACAAGTGAACACAGCTTCCAAGTGTAGTGTAAACTCAATATCGTATTATATATGTCTATGTGATTTTATTACTTAATATTAATTATCATAAGTAAAGTAATAAGTTAATCGCATTATGTGATTAACTTATTACTTTACTTATGATAATTAACCCAGTCTCCATCATTCAGATTTTTTTTAATTACTTGCAATTTGATTAAGCATTGCACCACATTTAATAGTATTTACACAAATGTAATTATATTTCTTGAATCAATTTATCATATTAATATGTTAGATACAACGATTAATTGAGCTAAAAATCTTGCACAAATTAACAAATTAGTAGAAAAAAATCAAACATATTAATTACAATTTCCAGTAACGATTTAAATAATTATTTACCTCTTTGGATGTTCATGAAAATAATAAGCAAAACATTAAAAAAAGTTTTAAAGATTTTTTTTCGTATATTTGCCAATCTTCAAACAACATTGGTATAAGTATTTCTGCTTGTAACTATAGGTTAATTGCATTAACATTGTGTTTTTTCTTATAATTTTTGAGAAAACGCTTGGTTATCATTGAATCTCAATTTAAATTTACAACTGATAAAAATACCGCAGATGCAATATATAATTTGCTTTCTTAAGTGCTAAATAGGCATAATATTGGAGATAGCGATGAAGCAATATTCTACTAATATTATTATCAAATAAATTAAGTATTGCAGGAGAATTCTATAGGAAACCATTTTATCACTTCTTTTGTTCTTAATACACATTATAAATTTAAATGTTATAATATTTTTTAAAAAAAATCACACCATTACAATTTAAAGAAATAATATACTAATATGTTAATTTGTAGTAATTCGTAGTATAAAAATGATTCCATATTGGTTTAGTTTCAATCTAAACTAAAATCAGTTTATAGGTATTTCATTTAGAACTGTATCCTTAAATATTGGAAAACATTACAATAATAAAACAATAAATAATGGGTTGGGTAGTAAACCTTTGGTACTCCAATGGAATCACCTATTAGCCCAATTTTGGCTATGATAGTTATGGACAAATTGGTTAGCTTCTGCATTCAAAGTTTGGATTTTGAGATTCTATTGGCCGCTATATACTTTCTTTGTTATTGCAGAAAAAAAATTTTTGGAAAATAAACCTTTGCTAACTATAATAACTACCCTAGTTAAGTAGAGTATGGTGAGAAACAAAACCAGCCCTGGTTTTTGTCTGTTAGTATACTCTGGGTATGTAAGCTGGATGTTCTGGGTTTGATCCCTACCCGAAGTGAATTTTTGAAACATTTATTTCAAAATAGAACAATGGTATGGTAATTATTTAATAATTATTACAATTTTCTAAATTTAAACTTAAACTATTTAATAATTTAAATTGCAATATTCAAAAAATTGAAAAATTCAAATTTATCTAGAAAAGTCGAACAGAAAAACATACTTACAATTTGTTAAATGAACAATAATAAAGAGAAAAAAATGTAATTTAAGAAATGTTGGTAAAACGCAGTCTGTGTGTTAATTAATTTGAAATATACAAAAATACACAAAATCAATGTCATGTGGGTACATATCTTATTATATAGAATATGGACATTATTGGCTTATACCTGCGAATAAAATAACATATAAATATTCAAATTATAATAATTTTAATCAAATTAAATGTGAAAAATCCGATGTTAGCTTTTGTTTGAATTAAAAAAACAACTGTTTTTTAACATTGTTATACTCTAATTTACTGTTTATACTTGTTATAGATTTAGCAACAAACGTATTTTGGTGTAAAAATAATCTTTTCTTCTGAAAAGATTTTTTTGTTATTTTTTTGTTAAAGTACACAACTTTTATAATCATCTTAAATAAAAAAATTTAATAAAAACAAAAATTCATTCAATTAATTATAAAATTATTCTGATATTTGACATACAAATGTTTGCAGACATTACTTGTTGATATGTGGATCAGAATATGTTCTACACAATCTAGATATAATATCACCATGACTTTGGGCTGCTGGAATATATGCAACAATCCATTCATTGGCAATTTTGAAAATGATATTTTATGATAAATTAAATGTAAACTCAATAATAATTTAAATCCAATTAAAGTTATATTTTACTTTAAACAGATTTTCGTATAAAAAATTGATTATACATTAAAAGTAAAAAGCCGAAGATAGAAAACATTATTTTACTGTTTAAAATTAAACTGGTCGGATTTTTGTCTTTTACATTTAGTTATACACTAAATGAAAATCATAGCGACACATTTGTGAAAATTATATCGATGTTATAAAACAGTATATTATGTGCAAGAATATGAATTTAAAATATAAAATGTTGTTACTATAATATATATGAAATTTATAAGCTGGTGTATTAATAAAAATGTACTGAAAAAAATCTTTTTTTAATGTGGATGTCGAGAGTTTGTATATATGACTATCTGTTTGATCGGGGTATTCACGATGTAACAAATCGGGACTCATACATCGGCAATTTCTTTAAGGTCCCCATGGGAACAGCAGGTCCGAGCTGGACATCAGCGTATTCTCTTTATGTTCTTAGGAAATTATACCTTATGTGCTTCCCCTGATACCGGCCGAACACGTAACTTGCACTATACTGGGCTGATTTCATGACGTCTGAAGGACTTACAAAATTTCCTTTTTATAACATCGTATATTAGATCAAAATCAGATATATTAACTTAAAATATAAAACAAAAATATTATCCCCTAATGGAAAACAAGGATTTAAAAATTGGAAAACTAATCTGTCTTTGTTAATAAAGTGTTAAGTGTGTTTGTAAGAAGGGTGGACATTTTTCAATTAATAAAAGTAAATAAAAAGTGTGTAAAAGACAGCTGACAGGGAGGGTCAATAATGCAAACGACGGCACTCGACACATTCAGATGAATAAAGTGTAACAATTATGGGAAGTGTACATATGACAATGGCATCATCCACCCCCAGCATAATCCGACCCTATGCGATTTTAATATTTAGATTGGTTACACCTTTTATATGTAGAGGAAATAATTTAGAGCCATATTTACCCTCCATAGTCAATATAAATACACCCCTTGTTTGTTTTGAACACTTGCTCCTTTGAAGACAGTTACATCTACTTTGATATTTATGTATTTGCATATATATGCAGTTACAAATTATTCAATGCATGTAATTTTCCTATGACAACATAAATAAAAATAATGAGCGTAAGTAGTATGCAACGCGCAACGACAAAATAATAAACAGCTATGAGAATTCAACACAATTACATATTCTCACTCGCTTGTAAAGCAGATATTTACAATTGACAATCAAGCATATTCAATGAAAGAATATTTAAATAATCTGATGATTCTATAAAAATTAATTTGTTTTTCGTGATGAAAAGGACGTGATATTGTTAGCGTAATATTACTGAGTGGTGTCTTCATTGTGGCAATTAAATACTAATGGATAACATTAAGGTTAAATGTGAGAAAGCAGACAGAGTGACCGACAGGCTTATAAGTCAACAATTATCAAATTCCCTTGGGCCCGAAGGGCATTACCAGAATCTGTCGATCGGATCCATAGAGGATGAAGATGTCTTAGTCAGGTTTTCGTTTCTAGCCCTCGCCTGCAATCACGGATAGATAGCGCAATTAAATCTCCCTTTTATAGTTGATAGAATTCGTTTCTTTCTAGTTGTATAACACGTCTCACAATAAAAGTAAAAGTATACGAAAATGAAACGAGCCTGAATTACCTAACTAGTCTCAACTAACAACTTTTCCAACAAGGACGAGCGAACAGATCCAAAGGAATATCCCGAACGAGATTTATAAAAGGGGATAAAACATTTCCTCTATAACTACTACGTTGACGATTTCAGATACGTGACATTCTACGTGGAATTTGTCATATATGGTAATTTTAATTACATAAAATTACCATAAAATAATCATAATTTTTTTTAGCCAAATAAAAAATAATGTTAGATATTTTTTTCTTCAAAATTGTATTATTACACAGTGTATTCATAAA
>JARJEC010101255.1:0-21479 GCA_030264575.1 Tachinus sp. AB-2021
TATATATATATATATATATATATATATTTTTTTTTTTTACAGTGCAGTGACTGTATGCATGCGAAATATATTTGCATATTATTATTTTACACAAATCAAAATCTTTTATTTACGCGTGATAATGCATATTGCCTGTTATATATATATTTCTGTTCTGTTTTTAAACCTTCCTTAATTTAACAAAATGTTGCTACTATTTTTTATTTAATTACCTATTTATTAAATGGGTGCTATTACACACCTTGCACGCACTAAATGATATTTAAATGTCTATAGGACGAGTTTCATCCCTTCATAGAAGCTCTACTTCCCTTCGTCAAATCTTTCTCTTATACATGGTTCAACCTACAAGCAGCAAAACGTAAATATTATAAAAAACATGAGAAACGAATGTCTCTAGAAGAAGAACGGCAATGCAAAGAAGCACTACAGGTAAATTTATACTATTCTAATAAATTTTATTCGAAATATTTCACAAATCATTAATATAACAGTTTGCAAATGTGGTGAATATAAAGTTTTGACCAAGCCCTATATTATCAAGTGTAGCATGCATGCTGATTACAAATTCATTTAATCTTGCCTGCATGATTCTCACAATGTTTTGATTCATCTATGTTGTAGTTGCGCCTGTCGATGCAGAAATTGTATTTGCAAATAGTAGTTTTAGTATAATAGTAATATTGTCACTAAATCATCATTAACAACTAAAATCGAGGCGCATGCATTAAAACTATTTAGTAGTAAATCTATTTAGTGATGAAATTGATTTGAACTATATATGACATTACTTTTAGTTTTAGTTTATACTCAATAAAACTTCAACAATGAAATTTAAAAAAATTAAGTTAATTATTTTTTATAAAAACAATAATTATTTTTTTATAAATTGATCCTGATAAAGATTTTGAAGTAAATATATTAATAAAAACCTACTTTAAATGAATAGCCAAAAAATTCTACAAAATATTGTTATTTATACTAATTTGGTGAATTTGAAATATAATCAATTAATAAAATCTGAGTAACATTAGCCGCCTTATTAAATACAATTTAATAAATTATTCTTACGGCAATAATGCATATCAACGCGTAGTTACCAGATAACAGATATAATCAATAAGCTGTCTAGAATAAAATCTGTTTGTGATTGGTTCAATAATGATGGTACTGTTAGATTTCGTACAAAGCACACTTTGTATTTTTGTAGTAGACGTTAGTTATTCGAGTCATTATAATATTTTTTTAAATTATATTTAATGGCTGGTGTTATTCAGATTGTATTAATTAATTTAATTTAAAACTACGCCATTACTCCATTTTGAAATAAATCTTTAAAAAATCCACCTCGGGTGCGGATCGAAGCCAGAACCTATGGATTGCATGTCCACTGCTCTACCTATTGAGCTACGGAGGTATCTCAATTGACATTGGTTTTATGATCTACAACCACGTCAAAGTCAATTTTTGAAACATTCATTACATAATATGTGTACACATATACAATTGTGTCATTTGACATCTTTGGCGGCGACCGATATGATACGAATATTGTAAATAGTAATTACTTACAATTTTAAATTTTTAAATGGAGTTGAAGTTGAAATTCGAATATTATAATTGTTAAATAATTACTACGCCATTACTCCATTTTGAAATAAATGCTTCAAAAATTCACTTCGGGTGGGGATCGAACCAAGAACTTTTGGATTTCATGTCCTTTGCTCTCTCAAATCAACTACGGAGGTATCTCAATTGGCATTGGTTTTATATCGTCGAAGGCAATTTCTGAAACATTCATTACATAATATGTTTACACAGATACAATTATGCGTATGCCTAGTCTAAAATTTTCGTGTGTATTGTGTTAGCATACACTATATCTGATAATTGTATATTTACAATTTTGAAGCTTTCATAGTCTATATCTCTTTATTATACACTGCAAAATTCTAAGTTAAAAAATAAAGCCAAAAACGCCTGATCCTTCTGTGGCACACCACTATGTATAAAATTGTGAGCTAATTTTAATGCAACCTTAGGTTATATAGCATTCCGACAAAGTTACATAATAGCCATACGTCCAATAAAATACTTACTGATTTGACATTCGATGTAATTTTTGAAATTCCGTTTCTTTTAAGAAATTTTTTGATACTTTTTAAAGAATTTAAGAAATATTGTATTTTTTTAAATTTAATTATATTTTGTGAAACTTTTTTATAACATAATTTTTAAGAAACGTTATGAAATTTAAAAAAAATCTTTCTAACGTTTATAAAAATGGCAGATAAGCGCCAGGTAACTTTCTAGATCGTACTAAAAAATCCAAAATGCTGATAAAGTTTTTGTTTGAAATCACGAACTCAAAGTTTTAATTGTGTCAATACAAAAATTATTTAAATTGTAAATTATATTTATTAAATTAATAAAACAAATTTCAACGTTTATTGAAAATTAGTAAGTAACAAGAAAAAAATACATTTAAAGCATAATTTTAGTTTAGTTTAAATTTCAATTGTTATTAAAAAGTAATTTGTGTTTTTTCATATTTCTTATTATTAATTTGTAAGAAACTTTGTAACTTTTTAATACTCATAATTCAAAATAAATTTGGTGCATACATTACGTAATTTAAACAATTTTTGTACTGGCATAATTAAAATGTTGAGGACCGCGTGTACAAAAAGCGAGATTTTCGTTTTTTAAGAATCTACAATTTTAGTTACATGGTGTTTATCAGCCAATTAATGTTCACTCTTTTTTTTGATTTTTTGATTAACTCTCACGATGCCTCTTATTTCTCCTCATAATACAATTGTATATTTGTTATATTTTATTGTTTAATGTTTTCGAATTTATTTATATTATTTTTAGTCATGGTTAGCGACAAAAACAAAATTATTAAAAATCATTTACAAATCAATGACATTGAAAATGATAATTATTTATCGAAATTAGTCCGTAAAGTAAATAAAAGCTGGTTATTTTTTGTACAAGTGAGTAAAGTGCATCATTTAATCACGAGGTTAACGGTTGACGCACGAGCCGCGCACAAGTGAGTGCTTCAATTAGACGAGTGATTAAACCACTTTATTCATGTACTAAAGTTTTTCTTGTTTTAGTTATCTCAATAAAACTATAGATAAAATAATTTTTAATAATCCGCACATTAATTAATTATAAGAAAATAAATAAACAACATTTAGATTTCCGAAGCAGCAAATCGAGGATTGCATTTTGTGCATCTTCTAGAAGTTTTAACTAACGATACATATAAAATTGAATCAATCAATATTTTGTTGTCAAGATTTGATTTTGGTATTGGATTTATTATACTGCGTTATTGTAGGTTATGTATCTTTCAAAGTAACAATTTGAATTAACATAACACCAACACAGTAGACAGCATACTGACAACCAACACTTGGAATTAATTATAATTTATACTAAAATTTTGCATATATGTAAAAATAATGCTTGAACAGAATTAACCTTTATACATCACACATTATTCTATGATTGTATTAAAAACAGAAAAATCAGACTACATTAATAATGAATTTGTCAGTGTCAGTTTTTTTGACATATTAATTATAACTACCTATGTTGGTATTGCATTTTTTAAATTAAAACCATTACGTTACTCACTTGCTGTGAGTTGAAAAATGACATTTGCTCACCAAAAGAAACGCTTTAAAAATTTCTTAATTTTTTTTTATTCTTTAATTAAAATTAACAATATTTCACAATATAATTGAACATTTTGCATAATTTCTCAAACGTTGCTTAAAAAACATGCAAGTTTCATAAAAAAGTTATTTTTAAAAATTCATAAAAGTTCAGTATTTTTATAAAATTTTGTAAAAACATTATTATTTCATAAAGTATTTAAAAAAAATTACAGATTTTAAGAAAAAATTTAAATCTTATTAAATGAAATATAATTTGTAAACAACGTAATTATACAATTTCTTATTATTCTTTAAAAATATCTTGGTTTTTAATTTTTTTTATAAAATTATATTAAATTTGATCAAATTTCATACAAAAAGTTTAATCAAATGGCAAAAAAATTGTAGCAACATGTTGTAATTTTTTTAGTTTTTTCATTAAATTTTACGGTCTTTTAACATTCCATAAAATTTTATCAAAATTTCTTGACATTTTATGGTTTCGCACTCGTCCAACTATTGCGATACTTTTTTCCAAACGTTTCGTATTTAACAAAATTCCTTCTGCAATAAAATGATATGAATTTCATGGATACCAATACTATTATATATGATCAAGATTATGATTAAGGTCTGAATCTATTAAATAGTTTAACAAAAAAATAATAGGAATAAATTATATAAAAAAGAAAAATATCAAAACTATTAAAGCTTACCTATCAGTATACATTTGCATAAAAAAATCAAATAACTGTTGAATGATCTATAAAATCATAATTGTCAATTGATTATTACAAGTACATCATTAAAATTTATTTCTATGTAGCCTCCTTTTATGCGAGAGAAAAGCAATGGAATGTTAGCTGATTAGTTAGCCGAGAAATATGAAATTGTGAAAAAACAATAAGCGTATAAAAATTAATAAGCAGCTAAAATTTATTACATTTAATAAAACACATTTATTTATTAATACTTGGAGAACTTATCCCGTTAGGAATGTGCTCATTATTGATTTTTGTTTATATTTATTAAAATATTTTATACAATACAACTACAATATGGGGTTATCTGTATCTGTGTTGAAATTTGGTTCTGTATCTAAAATTTTAATGTTGTTGAATTTGAAATTACGTCCTTCTTCTAAGTGATGACGAGATAATAATTTAAAACGAACTTTAACTGTGGTTAAAATACCTTTCCTGACGCATTCTCATGCACCGTTAATCTTAGATCTGACTATGGTGCCAAATGGTCCCCAAAAACATCAATATAAGGTCGCTACAAAGCAGATACAATTAAAAGTTTTTTTGTAAACGCAAAAATGGGTTCAATAAACTACTTTGCATAGCATTTTTATTTATGAGCTACTACGTCAAGCGACTGTGATCTTTGCGGTCCTATTCTGCACCTCTAACATCTTTATCAATTCTGTTTTTTTTTATTAAATCCTAGAGTGTTTGTCAACTGATTGTCTTTAGCTCTTCTTGGGTCAGCATATGCTTGCCAAAGTGAACTATGTGTTGCATGTTGTATGCTTTGCATTTGCACAGCAGATGTTGCGAAGTCTTTCCGTCCTCCAAGGATTTGCGGCATAATTTATTTACTTGTATAAGTAATTTATGCATGTGCTTGTTAAGACTATAGTGTTATGTAAACCTTTGCAATTTGATTCAACTAATATAAGACACTTTTTTTAGTATTTCCTGTTGTCTTGTATTTTGTTCTGTTAAGAATAATCTAGTGTGATTCACACCCTAATAGCTAGTTGTTATGTACCGTTGTCAGTTTGCTTCGTATTAATTCTTTTCTTTTTCCTTCTCATGTGAAATTTCTAAAGTCGGTTCTGGTCCAATAAATCTTAGTTGTTCTGTTTTTAGCTAGTTGGTCTTAACGTGCCCTTCTAAAGCTTAGTCTTGTGGTATCCATACCAAGCGTACTCTTTCCAGTTTCTTAAAACTGTCTGTGCATTCCAAGATGTTTTGATTTTATTACTTGCGACCGTATTGCTTACAATGCTCCCTGCCAACTCTATTATGTTTGTGGCACACCACACAATGGCAGGCATTTCCATTTCGAAAACAGGGGCATATTTGTCAGGAATAGCATAATCTGTTTTCTTCGGTGTCTACCTTTCTGCGTACCAGATGTTTCCCTGTCCCGTACCCGGTTACCTTTTCTTTGCACTCTTGTCTCGCGACGGTATTATGAAGTAGTAGAGTAAAACACTTTTGAATGCGTTAACCTTTCATGATCCTCATCATTAATGTTTTTTCTACATGCTACACGTTTATTGTACGGACTAGCCACTAAGTTATATTATAAAAAATTTTTTTAAAGCATTTTACTTTTAATACATACATTTTTATTACAAAATGATATAAAATACATTAACAAAACAACTAAACTTATAACTATAAGCCTACCCGAATATAGTTAAATTTTAATTATTGAATCTTGTGTTATTTTATGGAAAAAAATTTTAATAAGTCAAATATTTTCTGTTTAAGTAAATTGTGGTAAAATTAAATACCTTTAAACCTACACGGATGGTTCTTAAATACCATCTAGATGTATTTTTATTCATATCTATTTTATTTATATTCTTTAAAAAGCACACCACTATCTTACAAATTTAAGAATGCGTTGCCGATTACAATTATTATAGTTGATCATCTCACGAAATCAAATTTCAATAAATTATTTGCCAAAATGATGAATTGTCGATTAAAAATTTAATGAATGAATTGCAAAAACAATCCGCAAATTTTTACTTTTCAGAAACTGATTGTTTAGTTTGTATATAATAAACATTATAAAGAACAAACTACACAATCTATCCGATGCAGAAAGATCATCATTGCGCTTAATTGCAAAAATCCGCTATCAAAATTATCAGTTGCACAATCCATCTATATCAAAAAAACTAACCTAATCCCAATATCCGAACCTCTCCATAAACTTTATACAAAATTTGCAGCCCGACAATCCAATTTTGATATTTTAAACAACCTCATAATTCCTCGAAATTCCTCCGTATTCTACAAAAATTTAAAAATCTCAGAAGTCTTTTTTGAAAATATCTAATCTAATCCAATTGACGACGGCCAATAATTTTATCATCATACATCCTTTATATATTTTTTTACTATTATTATGCTACATTGCAATAAATCTTGGGCTGAAAGACCATAGTCAACGACCCATTTATTAAAATACCTCCATTCTAGTGTATGCTATGTAATATTTATGTAAACTAATTTGCTCCATGTAAACAACCAATTAATTTACAGGAGATGATTTTGTAGGACTACCAATTTTAAAGGAGGTTTTGGCGTTTTTTGTTTGCTAATTAATAATTACAACACCTCTGGTCATCTGGGATTGTTATCTTTGCTATTAGATTAGGGTTACTTTTATTAAGTTTTAATGTATTGAGTTACTTCGAAAGGTTAGACCCAGTATTAGTTTTTTAACTATTAAATGAGCAGCCAATGAGTGCAAATAAAATAAATTATAACAAATATTTATTGAATTTTACTTTGCGAATTATTTGAATCATTTGATGTATTATAATATTGCTTTGAGAATTAATCTGAAAAGAAATATTATTCAAAATTGTTATACGATTACGCAGCCTTCAGTATCTAAATGGTGAGATTTTGGACCAAAAAAAACAAAGCAGCAATTTTAGTTATAAATAGTACCAAGTTTTATAAAAGTTAATATGCTTTGCATTTAAACAGCAGATACAGCGGAGTCTCTTCGTCTTCCGAGTATTTGCATTATATGCCCATTCTAGGCAAACATTTGTTAAGACCACAGCTTATATAACCTAGATTTACAATAAATTAAAGACAAGAAACAATATCCCAAAGCAAATATGTGGCCGCCTGAGACGTATTTTAGTTTAATTTAAAATAAAGTTTTGAATAAAAAAAATTCTTATTAAATATAAAATTGGAAATTTAAATAAAATAGTTAAAATTTGGTTTACAACCGTCACAATGTTCATCAATATTATGTTTTACTCTAGTATATTGAGTTAGAATAAAGTGGATCTTAATATTGAGATTTTTGAAATAGAACATTTGAATGTTCTTGCTTTCCTACAACTCACTAAAATGTCTTATGGGTAGCAAATTCACTAGTGTGAACTTAAAAATCATAATATTTTTGCAGAACATTCTTGCGTAAGAAAACAAAATTTTAGTTCAATATTTGAATGATGCAAAATAGATTATGAAATATCTCTATAAATACTTCTATATGCCTTTCAAAATTGAAAAATATCAGAAACCTTTTTTTCAATCTTTCAAAATTTATTTGCCATGTTTACGTTGTTAATACTGGACCATTTACATTGAATTTGTTAATACGTACAGTGTTAAACCATTTTAATCAATTATTTGGTTCATTATTGTATTTAATGCTTTGCGAAAATCACTAAGATTATCTGATGATTTTCACATTTTCTAATTTTTTTTGTTCTTTCTAGATATTATTTCTTAGATATTTTTTATAAATTTTGTTTGAACTTTGCAACCATTTTTTTCAAATATTTTGCACATTTTTATTTACATTTTATTTACATTCAACATTTTACTAGCAATTTTTCTATATTTATTATTATTTCACATGATTTATTATTTTTTTAAAACTTTTGCAAATGTCTAGAAGTTCTTTCAATATATTGTGAGGTTTTTACATTTTTTCTTGTTCTCGATTTTTTTTAAATTTTATGTATTTGTTTGATATTCCTGCACATTTTAGAAATTTCAGAGTTTTTAATATTTAATTTAAATTTGTAAATACTTTTAACATTTTGTTACTATATTTCAACAGCATTTTTGATATTTTTTTGTTATTGTTGCCTTTTATTAACATTTGACAATATAGATAAAATAATATCAGCCAAAACTCTACGAGAATTATTCCAAATTGTGACAAATATACTCATTCCGGTTTTACTTAAAAATATAATATTCAGGGCAAAACAACGTTTGCCGGGCAACTAGCAATTAATGAAATATTTTAAAAACTTGTGTTGTCATTTATTTTTCTATGCAATGTTGTATACAAAACAGTATTATTTAAAAGAAAAACAAATGACAACAGCACATCAAGATTGAATTTTATTAATTATAATGTTTACATCATTAGTTAGATAGTAATTTAAACAAACATATCGAATGACTAATTGTAACTGTACTATTCTAGTTTGTTATTTGCATTGGTTTCATATTTTCTTATCAGAGGATGAGACAGGAAAAATTCTAATAGTGAATGAACAAAATATTGAATTTTATCATTCTTTTAAAGCTTTTAAATATTTTAGAGGATTACTCCATTGTATAAAGTTTTAAATATTTCATTGAAATTCAATTAAGTTTACTAAATTAACTAAATTTTATAGGATCGTTTAAAAAATTTAAAAACTTTGAAAAATATTTCAAATTTTACAAAGTTTCTAACATGCTGTGGAAAACAATTTTACAAAAAAACTTGAATGAATGAAAGTTTACTATACTTTTGAAATATAATTATAATATTCTAAATTCAGTTAACTATATATTTTTATTGACTGTTTATTTTAAGTAATTATTTGGTTATTTTTACGTCATAATTATGTAGACATGACAAATTAATGTATCATGCCATAGATATCAATTTAGATAATAGAAAAATATATTTAATCGTCTATTATTTGTAGAAGCTTTTTGATATGACGATATGACGCAAAATGATTAAAAAAGACGTAAACATACGTTTTTTTGCTGATTAGGAATACCTTGTTATAATAATTACTTTAAAAACTGCTAAACAATGCATAATTTAACCAATTTATTTAAATTAAAAATATAAAACTATACAAATTTCTGAGAAGTGCACACATATTAAAAATTAAAAATATTTTGCATAGGTTTTTAAACGTTATTTGTGTAAATATTTCAACATGGTAGTTTTTTATGGAAAGATAAAACAAAAGAGAAACCCCTTTACAACCAATAAACTAATCTAGTAAAATTTAGGTCGAGGCTGCCTTATCAGAATTGTTCTAGCATTTTAGTTTTCGAGATAGCTTATATAACGTGCAAATTTGGCCACCCCGTACAGTTAGATTTTGGTTTGCGGTTCGATAAAGTTCGGTTCGAATAAAAGGAAAGTTTATTATTTTGATGTTATTGTTTAGTAATTTTAAATATGTAATGTAGAATGAAAAGGCTGAAGTGAAACAGAAATGGGCTTCAAGGCTGTTGGGAAAACTTCGGAAAGACATAACTCAAGAGTGCCGCGAGGACTTCGTGTTGAGTATAACTGGTAAACGTCCCGCCGTTTGTGTGTTATCGAATCCCGACCAGAAGGGCAAAATGCGAAGGATAGACTGTCTCCGTCAAGCGGATAAAGTGTGGCGACTCGATCTAGTTATGGTAATATTATTTAAAGCCATCCCCTTGGAAAGTACGGATGGTGAAAGGTTGGAGAAGAATCCTGACTGCTCACAGCCGGGGCTTTGTGTAAATCCTTATCATATCAACGTTTCCGTAAGGGAACTGGATCTCTATTTGGCAAATTTCATTAATAGCCATGGTAAATAAAACCTATTTATAATGTAGGATTAAAATAAATGAAATAATTTTGCAGAAATTTTGAGCGGGGTTTGCTACAACAACAACAACAAGAAGGATGATGACAGGAAAAACAAAGGTAAATATCTGTTGGAATTGTGTAGGGTATGATTGTATCACTTTGTAGTTACAGGATATACACATAATCCGTACAATGGTGTCATATGCAATGACATTATTTTAGCAACCGGAGTATTTTCTTCTAAAGAATTGTGGAAGTTGTCAAAATGTAAGTAGTTTAAAGCTATTGGAGGTGCCAGTATTTGTGTAATTAATGCATTTAGAAAACTTATAACTACCGTGTAATCGATAAATGGGTCAACTATAATATAATATTAAGCGCAACATTAAGGTAGTTTGTGAAATTTATTGGAATTATATACTAGCATCTCTAATAGCTTCCAGCTGAATATTAATTTTAACCAATCTTTGTTGCAGCTTCCATTTTGCACGAGATGTCTGACCCTCAACCAAACATAAACAGTGTTAAAGTTGAGCACCCAGCTTACTACTGCAATAGTTATCAGGATCAGGGTGGCCCTGTTGTGGCAGATCGATCAGCTCCAGTAGATGCCATGGTCGTTTCTGCCGCATATTGTAAGTGCATAATTCTCTCATACATCGGGTGAGTCAGGAGGGGAACAAACTATTTTAAAGAGGGCTGATATTGGCCAATATAAAAGAGTTAGTTTATATGAACATAATTTACTTTTAGAGCTATTTGAATTTTATTTATTTTTGTTTAATGTTTAAACATTGCAGATTATTTATTCTAGCAAGTGCTTAAAAATTTAACTCTAAATCTTCGCATACGTACTTGTCTTTTGATTCTTTCAATACCTATCATGATTTAATGCCAGCAGTAGTATTCAACACACAAATTATTATATTTTGTGTAGCAATAGATTGAACGCGGCCGGTCAGATTTCAAATAGATGTGGGAGTAACGCAAAAATATATGCACCAATCTGGCGTTACTAAACACTCGTAGATACAGTAGGCGAGTTTTTGGAACATACTATTACAGCAGTTACCGTTGCTACTGCGTTTTGCAAGTTTGTGGTTTTTGAGGGAAGTGTTATGACGTCATTGATCTACTCAGCTCGCTAGATAGACTAACTACGCGTAGTAGTTAGTGTATTTAGAGTGTTGGGGTATTCAACTGATTTAACTATATGTAACTATAAATTTAACTAGAAGTAACTATAATATGTTGCAAAAACTTGCTTAATATTACTATTAAGATTGAAAATCTTAACATTGCACTTTGTCTCGGCGTATACACGCTACCCTCTCTTTCCTCGCCTTTACTGCGCAAATATTTAACTTGGGTTCTTTTCATTTCTATTGAGTTGTATAAAATAACATTCCTTTTCACAAACAATCCAAAGGTATATAGTTTTAACAATATTTTTTTAATATATACTTTGAAGAAGGTACGACGTTTAAACGTTGTTCGTTTAGCTTTACAACTAAACGAACAAGATAACTGCTCAAGGAGAGGGGTAGACGCTCCACCCGCTCTTTGCTATATCTTGTTTTTAATATAGTGACAATTTATAATCAATGTTAAAAAATAGATTTCAAAATTAATATAATTGTTTTTTCTTTATGAAATTTAATAAAAAATTATAATATTATTAACAGTTTTTGTAAAGCTTTTAGAAATCGTGTTACTTTATAGAATGTTTAAAAATGACGTTAAATGTTGAAATTTTTTTATAAAATTCTGCATAATTTGTATTAATTTTAATCAAACTATTAAAAATTATGTAATTTTTTTATGAAATATTAAATTTTTCAAATGTGATCTATAAATTTCAATTTTTTTTCGAAAAGAGATGAAATTTTTACAATTTTTTTTACAATTTTATTTTTGAACAATTATTTTTTTTTTCAAATTTTTATAAATTTTATGATTTCTCAATTTTATTTAATATTTTGCACATTTTTATTTGTTTTTACATATTTTTTATTAAATATCTCTGGCATAGGTCCAATAATAATAATTTGTAAGACTGTCCTGTGAACAGAATATGTCGAATTGATTAGCAATCATCTAAATTCACTTAATTAGAATAGCATATCAGAATTAGTGTTATTTTTAAAACTATTGAGAATTATACCTATTTATATATATAACATTTTTTAGCCAATACTACACCTCTGCAAAACATTCCCCTTCACTACGGATTCACCCTGTATACCCGCAATTGTGCTTTGCGAAAATCAATAGTCTGCATGGTTGCTCATATAATAGATATACATTTACCTCATGCACTTTTTTACAGCTATGCCTCAAAATACCACGTTAGTGTCTTCCAGTTCTCAATCGACTAGTCCAAGTACTCTATTTTACCAACACAGTCCTGAGCCGCACCAGCATCAACACCAAGTGAAGTATCCGGAAAACGGGCACGACACGCTTTCCGATTTTGTTACCTTCGTTTGTCAAGAAACAGACAACAGCTCACAGAATTCACAGGTGATTTTTTATAATTAGTAGATAGAGTAAATTTAGAGAATTAAAAAAATCAGTAATTCAGTTTTATTTTTAAAATTGATCGGAATTATTTTATTTTAAATTAATTTTGACAGGAAAATTTAAATAATAACAAAATATACAAAAAAGTTGTTTCTAAATAATACAATATTTTATGTTAAATGTCGACAAACGAAATTTGAAACAAAATACTGGGTGATTTTTTAGCTCACCGCCTAACTTTCACAAATAAAAGCTCCTGTAATTTTAAGAAAAATAGTTTATATAAATATATAAAATGTTTGACATCGATTAGTTAAATATTTTTATTTTATTAATTTTATAAATTAAATAACAAAGTTTTTATTTCACCGAGCAATATAAAATAACAATAAAGCTACCCAAATAGTTAAATAAATGCTCAAAGTGCCCTCTCTTGAATACATGTTTCACAACGACGCACACGCGTTTTTAACGCGATTAATAAAATCCACATTTTCCCTGATTTTATTGGCAGCGTTATTTATCTATTTAGAAATCCATTCGATTTTAATCTGGAAAACGCGGTGGCTAAACAATTAGTTCGCAATTCTATTATTTCTAAATAGCGGTTTAACTACTTTTTTATCATTATTCTCCGGTGCGGCAAAGCAACATCATGCTGGTACTACAGAACGTTAAATTGAGATTTTAAAGTTTTATAAAAAATCATGTTTTTGTTGGAAAATCAACAAACGAGAACAGTTTGATGAAAATAAATAACGTTGCCTGCAAACGTTGCTAATAACATCATACTTTATTATCTGAGTAAAAACTCTTTGTTTTGTTAATATAAAATGATATAAAACATTGATCAACATTACCATGTATTGTGATGATATCACATGCAAATAATGTAATATGTTATTGATTTAGCCTTATCCAACCTAAAAATCAGCAGAGAGTCAACCGGCAAACTCATAAAACTTGAGCAGTATGTTATATTATACTACATTCTTACAAATTTCTGCATATTTTTAATATTCTGTAATTTTTTTTAACATTTTACATTTATTATTTTCTTTCACATTTTTGTAATTTTTTTTAACATATTATGACACGTTTTTCAAAACTTGAATTTTGATTTGTTGAAATTTTTCTACAGTTTTTGAAAACGTTTACACATATTTTTTTTAACATTTTACAATATTATTATTAATTTTGTTCTTACTTAAAATAAAATGGGCGTAAAACCAAAAAATATCTGTGCCACATCACCGTTTATTTAGTGTAGTCGATACAAGTGTATATTGAGAACTGCCGCGCTTAAGGGAGTTCTGTCTTTCTATTTTTTGTGTTCCAAGAAGGGGCTCCCTAACCTTGTCCAGCATCCGATAACACGACCATCCTGCAAATGGAGCGTCCTACAAAAATTTAGGAATCATAATTATGTTTCCTAGATTTTTGTAGAACGTTCCTACTAAAACGAGCAATTACTCGTTTTAGTAGCACATTAGGTGATACTGCCACCACTTGTAAAAAATACCAGCATTAAGTCATACTAAGACTATTAAATATCGCAAAATATTTTATTATTGCAGATAAAATTGCCGTTTTAATTCTACAATATAGTGGAATTGCCATTAGCAGACTTCATTGTTTACAGATAGACTTGCCTTCTTAACTTTACAATATAGTGGGATAGCCACTAGCAAGCTATTGCTATCTTAATTCTACAATATGATGGGATTGCCACTAGTAAACTACTTTATTGTTGTAGATAATATTGACATCTTAATAGTACAATATAGTGGGATTGCCACTAGCAAATTATTTCATTGTTGTAGATAGGATTGCCATCTTAATTCTATAATATACTGGGATTGCCACCAACATGCAGTTTACTACTACAATGACTTGTATATTAATACAAGTAATACAAGATGTGCACTTTGTTTAGAGCCACTTTTTGGGCCATTGCCTCAGCTGCTCATGTACAGCGGCGGTAGTCCGCAGTCTTCTTTTCCCCAATAAGTACCACTCATAGAATAACTTTTAACATTTTGTAAAGGTCTTTGTATTTTGGCTTCAGTTTTCCTCCTCAAGCCAATTGGGAGTCTTCAACTGCCACAATGTTGCCTTCACTAAACAATGTAGACTGATAGCGAGCCGCGTTGAATTTTTGGGGGTGTTTTTTGCACTCTGAACAATTCGAACACGAGCTTGTGGCATAATCTTGCCGATCCACAAAGTTGTTACCTATTGGTACGTCCCTCAGGAACTCTTGAGTTAATCTCTACCTAAAGCACCAATTTTACCTGATCAGTTGCGTAATGAACTGTGGTATTTATGTTGTCTTTAATGTCAGCTAGAACTGTAGTCCAGGTATATTTTTAGTCAACTGTCAGAGTTGTTTGTAACAAATTGAAAACAGTGCGCATGACCAGCTCTATTCTGCCATTATCTCTTGGCACACCAGTGCTGATATGATTTGCTCACTCATGAAGTTTTTAAACATAGTTAATGTAAATGCGGTTGTCCGATCAGCTATAATTCGTTTTGGTTTTCCCAATTCTTTGAGCACCGCCAACATAGCACATATTGTGTCTTCTGAAGTTTTGAATGTAAACGTGTATAACGAGAGAATGCGTCGACAATAACCAAAATTTGGGTACAACCTGCAAATTTGAACGAAAGTATGATCAATATGCCATGTTTCACAAATATCTTTAGGTTGATCACCCGAATGTCAAAAACCAGATCGTCGGCCTGTATGTGGTTTTCTAAGACCAGGTGCTCTAAAGTATTGTTTCAAACTTTGCCACATATTTCGCCAATACAAGTCTTCACGCATTTTATTAATACACTTCTCCTATCAAATATATGACGAGCGGTCGTGATAGAACCTCATTACTACTAGGCGAGCCGCCACCGGCACAAAACACTTTAACAGTTGCATCCCTGTAATGACAGAATTGTTCATCTCATGAAAGTCTTGATTTGAATCAGGGCCACTCAATATCTCGAGGCAGAAAAACTCGCCATTCTTTCGAAATTCAATTAATGTCTTCACATCGGCAATTCTACTGGAATTTAAACTTTTCAAGGCAAATACTTTCAAACTACACTCCTCATCGAAAGGTTTTCGGCTTAGATAGTCCACATGAGCCATAGCCTTCCCGGGTTGATACTCTATTGCGATGTCGTAGTCCTGTAATTTAACCCACCACCACGCTACCCGTGGGTGTAAATTTTTCTTTATAGCCGTTGCCCACACTGAGTTGCAATCGGTAAATACGGTAAAATGAATGCCACACAAATAAACTCTGAAATACTCAACGGCTTTTTGCAGTAAATGCAAAAAATGTAGTCATTGCACTCAGTAAATTTTCTTTATTTTTTGTCCAATCAGTTTGATATAGAAGAGCAATTTTTGAACAGATGATTGGTTGCGTTACATTTAAAACAAACCCGTTTCAACTTTTTATCACGGCAATTCATCGCATTACCAAAGGACTTGAGTTGTGAATATCTCTGTCATTGCGGCTGCAAGCATCAAATTCACTCAGCATCAGCAGCAATTCTCTATCTGAGTTGATATTCACGCGTATTGCAGTCCGCGCTTCCGAATGGTCCAATCCATATTCTAGCGTGCTAAGACTGATACTTTAAGGCAAATCAACATAAAATTTCTGAATAGCATGTAGATTTTTAGACCGTAATCCTCGAGAGAAGCACACTCACGGCCACGTAAAGTGACCGCAATAAAAGCACGAACACCAGGGGTTTCACGATTCAGGAAAACAACAATTAAATCTATGTAAAATTCATTCCACGTGCGTAGTACCGGTCTCCAGTCACAATAATAACGGTGAGCTCGATCTTTTAACACCTCCGCCGCCTTAGCAATCATTAGGTCTTCCTTCTTAAGGCGAGTAATATTCAGGCAATATCCAGCCACTCTTTAATTGCATACTCACTGTTAAATTTCGCTAAGCGAAAAGAGACACTAGAAGTTGTTGGCAGAGCAATAAGTTCTGTTGTCAGGTCGGAGCGATGCGTTAATTCGAACAATTGCTGCTGCTGAGCAGCCATTAGCAAAACCAATGTATTTTCTGTCTCTTTGCTTCAGGTTTTTCCACTACTAAATTAGTTTGATCTAATTCAACTATAATTCAACTATGCCCGTTACACTGTTCTTATCAATATTACTTGCGCTCCCAATGTCTGCCATGTTTTTCTTCGATCTCTATCTAACAGTCAGTAATCACTTTGTCACACTCATTTAAACTCGGAATCTACGATCTCACTTCTATGTTAATGTTAAATAATAAAAATAAATAAAAGGGGCGTTCAATTAAAACAAAAGAAAAACGACACCACACCACTGTTTATTTAGGTTGTCGATACAAGTGTATATTGAAAACTGCCGTGCGCTTAAAAAGGGTCCCGTCCAGAGTACTTGTCTAGTCTCTTTTTTTTTTGGCCTTCCAGAAAGGGGCTCCGTAACCTTTTTCAGCATCTGTTTTTTTTTTGTAAAAATGTCTTGATATTTTGGATATTGTTGTTATTTTTCTATTTATTTAAATTTGAGATGTTTTACTATGTTTATTGATATTTTACATAACTTATTGAATTATTTTAGGTTTTCTACACGTTTTTAACAAATTTTTCACATTGTACAACTTTTTTTTTGGATTTTGATTTTTTTGACCACATTTTTTTACATTTCAAATTTTTTTGTTATTTTTAAGCTTTTGCAAAATTTTTTGCTATTTTCTACATTATATAACTTTTTATAAGATATTTATTAATACCTCAGGTTATTTATTAAAAAATTCAACATCTTCTGAAAATTTCTACACATTTTGTAATATCTTTTATTTTTTTGCATTTCACAATTTTTTTTATATTCTTGATTTTATCTATTTTTCAGTATTTCTTCAAATTTTCTCTTAATATTTTTTTATATTAAAAATTTAAATATATAGATATTTTTTAAAATTTGTTACAATTTTATAGTTTCTCGATACTTTTCTAATTTGTTTGTTATTTTCTCCGTGTTGTTTACATTTTACAAGATAATCAGAAAATAAAGAAATTATTATAATACTTTTTAGTAGTTATTTTTTATTTGTTCTTGTGTTTAATTTATTATTATCGTTTAGTTTTAGCTAATTTTTAATTTTTATATTTTGGCTTCGATTTTGCTTAATTTTCTTATTTTTGTTAATTTTTAAATTATGTTTCACTTATTGTTTTTGTTTTTTATTTATTCATTTCAATTATTAATTAATTTGTTAGTTTTATTTGTTGTTTTTGTTTATTTTTGAATTCTGCAAATTTTGTTTAATTGTGACTTATCGTATTTTATTTGACTTTTATATTATTTTCCTTAGTATTGTTTATTTTTATTTATTGTTTGTTTTTGTTAATACTTCATTTTATTAATTTTTTTAGATCATTTATTTTGACGTTGTGTAGTTGGTATATTTTTTGTCAAATTCTATTATTTTCAAATATTTTGTCAGATTTGTTATATTTGTATAATTTCGCTGTTTTTATTTGTTTAAAATATAAAAGCCGGCTAATATTTTAAAGGTATTTCTTTTAACGTAAAAATGAGCATTAAATTAAAATTTCTCTAAAATTTTATTTGAAAATTTGTGTGCTTATATCATTGTTTACCGGCAAACAAATAATTTTTAATACCATATTATACTAGTTATTTTTATTATACTACCCTGAACGGGAAGTTTAGTAGTAGTCTTCTAGTGAAGTCCACCGTTCTTAATTAAGAGAATTATTGATTTTCTTACCCATTATGTTTAACTGCTATTTTGATATAAGTTTATTATTTATAATAAAGTTTGTAAAAAGTATTAATCAATTGTACTAAAATTAGCGGTTAAAAATATGAGCTCATAATAATTTATTAGATGTAGGTAAACGGATAATATTCTTGAGCCCGCCTATCTACCCGAGCTTTCTACGATTTGTTGTCTGTTGTTGTCAGATATTTTCATTATTTATTAATAATAATGATAATAATAACAATAATAATAATATTTTCCCATTTTGGTGAGCAACATCATATTTCAACTCAAAGTAGTGACTAAAGTAGTGATGTCAATAACAAGTGATCAAAAAAATCTAATAACAACATAAATCCAATTATCATGTCGAAAGAAACTGATATTGACACATTTATTTTAAATTTACTGTAAATTTTAATGTTTTTAATACAGTTATATAATAATCTGTGATGATATGTATAATCGTTTCAAGCATTGTTTTTACATCAATGTAAAATTAGTACTTTGAAAGGTACATAACCTACAATAACGCAGTACAATAAGTTCAATACCAACATAAAATCTTGACATTAAAAAAAATTGAATGAATCAATTTTATAATACATATATTGTTGTAAAAGATGCACAAAATCCAATGCTTGATTTGCTGCCACAGAATCTAAATATTGTTTATTTTTTTCTTACGATTAATTAAGATATGCTTTATTAAAAACAAATAACTAAAATGGAAGAAATCAGGTTTACTACACACGAGTAAAGTGGTTTAATCACTCGTCTAATTTTTTGTTTTCTAATCTATTTCTTAGTTTGGATTGTACTAAAAAAATTAGGAAAATACTTTTCCAAAGCTGTCGTTGCTGCACTAGCTGTTAATAACTGATTGCACAGATTGTGCAACTTTTTCTTTTCCGTTGGCCAATCATGAACTATAATAGATGTCTACCATATTGATGGTGTTTCTAAAATGTCTTCCAAACATATATATTCAGAAATATATTCAGAATATATTCAGAAAAACCATTTTCTGAATATATGTTTTGATATATGACTTTCATATTAACTTCATTACAAATGGCACAAACCTATGATCCACTTCGTTAATAAAAATAAATTTAAAAGCTTGTTCCTTTTGGATATTACTTAAATGTTTGCCGAGAGACCTATGATCTATCATATTAGAAACATAATGAATTCCTTGTAATGCCATAGCTCTTCGTTTATAAAGCATCTTCTTAATACTAAAGTTTTGATCTTTGAAATCCATTTCTAATTTATTTCAAATTTCTCCCCCAATTGAAATAGTTGTCGAATTTCTTTGCACTTTATCTAACTCTATTGCAATTGGCATTGTGCAATTTATCAAATTAACAGCATTTGTTGTAATTTTTGCATTATTAATTATTTATAATAATAACAATAATATCTTCATTGATAGCATTTGGATTATCTTGACACACTTGTACAAGATTACCCCTATTATTTACATATGATTTAATACTATCATGCACAGTGTTTCATTTTACTTCTAAGGGCATTATTAGCTGTTAACGTTGGTTTGTTTGTATAATGCAGCAGGAATATGTTTATTTTGGAAGAATTTCATCACTTTGATTAAAGAATCTATAGCATCTGGCATTTCTAAATCTTTTGCTAATACATTTAAATAATGCGCCGAACATCCATATTGTATAATGTCCATCTCATCTGGAACATCGCATTCTTTGTACATTATCAGCATTATCAGTGACAAAACTTTGATTTAAATTTTTTTTTCTGCACGTTTAATTGATTTTAGTGCAATTTCCTTTAAATTTGTGGCCATGTGTGGAGTATCACCCGTATCTATAGTATCAACTAAAATGGAGTTTTAGTTCTATTTAAAGTGACAATACTGCAATATATTATTGGTTCGTGGCGGACAACAACATGCAAACTGTTTTACCTTTAATGTTATTCTTAAATTCTTCCATTTCTACATATACTTTTTTTAAAATAGAGTTTCCTATTTCATATGCAGAAAGTCCTTTATGCCCTGGTGGCAGTAGGGAGCACATCTGTTTAAACAAATTTGTATATTTATCTTTGTGTTGATGTGTAGATGTTATAATAATACCAGAATCTACATGACATTCTAGTGTTTTTTGTTTTTTTGTGTTGGTTCCAGAATTGTCATTTGATGCGCTAAAAATATTTGACTTTTAATTTTACAAGATGGGAGATGTATGTTTATAAAAAGTAATTTTAAAGTCACTCAATAATGAAACAGCTTACAAAATAAATAATTATTGGAAACAAGCCATTTTAGGCACTTCTTTTTGCATTTTTTAACAAGTTAATTAAAATATCAAAACTCTGGTCATTTGACTACAATTATAATAAGCACTTTAATATTTGACAAAAACAAAAAATAGTAAAGAATGCATAATTTAATTTATGAATTCTATTATTTATTTTATCATTTGCCATTTATTTCTAAATCATATTTATTAAACGACTAATAACAAACTAAAATTTCAAATACCTTTTATGCACGACGATTCGGAAATATTGTTCTTTTGACTGACAAGATGTGTTTGTCTGTATGTGTTTTGCCATACGGGATGGAATACCTTGCATTTGTTTTTTGCATAATCGCTGTTTTTAGTTGTTAAACAATCAAATTTAATCTACACTGAATGTTTACTTTTTGGCATATTGAAATAAAATGTTCACAGTACCTATACATTTAAAATAATAGTGTTGTTTGCGTCTAAACAAAATTACGACAAAACGAAAACAATTACTAATTAAATCACACAACAAAATTAGGAAACAATTTGATTTACTGCCGTCTTTTATACAGCTCAAATTCATTGTGGGCAGCACGAGCTTGTAGAAAAAACTAAAGATTTATATATATATA
>JARJEC010101295.1:0-11881 GCA_030264575.1 Tachinus sp. AB-2021
TGTATGACCTGACATCCGTAATCATTGATTTTTTTGTCTTGCTAATTAGTATGTGGTCTATCTGATTTCCGAACCTTTTGTCTGGTTCCATTAGATGTCTATAACTTACTTATTTACGTTTTTTTTTTATATTTTATAACATAACACGCAAATCACAAATTCACAACACCGCTCATTATACTGTAAAATATTTTGAACTAATTGAATAAAGTAACACACATCAAATGCAGAGTAAAATAAAGAAGCTACGTAACGCGATTAAACGGATACTAAGCTCTGAGTCGAGAAGTGCCAGCCAGTCAGTGAACGCATCAAATGCTCTCCCACCAGTATTACCACTCCATTATCGCCTGTACAGCGTGCAGTATATGTCAAACTAATTGAAATATATGCTTGTATAACATATAAATGTAAAAACTTATTTTAAATTAAATAATCCATAAATAATCTGTCCTGTCTGACAACAACAAAAAAGTGTTATAGTGGAAATTATTATAAGAAACTTTGTCGCAATTTTAGCATAAAATAAATACTCACCTTAATATTTTGACTCACCAGCTTTGTTCTTTTATTTCTTTTTCAACCATTTGTCCACTTCTGGTCGTAGGCCTCCTTTATGGACTTGTATGCCTATCTATATTGTACTATCAATTTTCTGCTACTTTTTTTTATGTTGTCTAGCTAACACCATCGCGCATCAAATAAAAAAGGGTAGCCATCGTGTGACTGGTAGATAAAATAGCAAAATCCATTTTTCACATTAGGAAGGTAAGAATTTTTGTGCTGCATATTATCACTGATATTCATGATATTATTTGTCATGATCACTAACATTTCTAGCGCAGGAACTACACGGTACTGGTACTGACTAAATTGCAACTTACATAAAGGCTTGCCATTTTGTCGATACCAAAGTGCAACAGTCGTCCGACAAAGCTGCAAAGAAATTGCGACGGGATAGCGTTGGCAATAGCAAGAATTAAGCTCGACTGGATGTTACAGGCCGCGATTAAAAATGTTAAAAATGGTACAAAAAATCTGAAACTACCAGTTTTAACGTTTATGTGTTTTTAGTTACTTTATAAGTAAACAATGAACTTTTGGTTAATAAATATATAAAATAATATATTTATTACAAGTATTATAAAAAAGCAGATGAAACATCCTGAAAAAAACCACCTCCAAAAAAGAAATCACGTTATTTCTCTAGTAGCCCCTTTTCTTGGAAAGTTATTAAAAAACTTTCATACAAAACTTATTCAAAATATTTTTCTGTACATTAAAAGGTGTAAAATCCAACCAATAACAGCCAAAATATAAAAAGTCACCCTTATTTCGTAACCAACATTTCCTTGTATATGTTGGTTGAATTTCTTGGCTGGGGGCTTGGAAGAAAAAACTTTTTAGCAAACTATTAAAAAAAAGCAACCCAATATATTTTATAGATATAACGTACTTTTTTAGCCATTATTACTGGCCGATTACTTTAGAAACACAAAATAAAATCAATACTTAATTGGAACACGCTGTATAATGATTCGTTAAACATCCTGTATATATTTTTTTAAATGTTTGCAGCACTGTGACAGCGAAATGTTAGCTTGGAGCTATCTTCACGGTTAATGATTATTTACTTGTCATTCAAGTGAAGTAAAAGATTGTTCATCCGGTGTTCTTTCTCAAGCAATTAAACCTTAAAAATGAATTCCAATCAATTTGATGCTCCACCATTATGGCACAATGGACCAGCTCCGGGGGCCTTCTACAATTTTCCGGGGACGAAATCCAATAATTCCGATTTTTCGCAACGTTCACAGTAAATATAACCTCAAAACATGGATGAATTGCAAATTTAATTTAATTGATTTAGGGCTCCGGTAACCACTGCAACATCCATTGTTGCCTTTAAATTCAAAGATGGTGTCATCATTGCCGGAGATATTCTGGGATCTTATGGTTCATTGGCTAGATACAGGAACTGTCCGAGAGTTATGAAAGTTAACGAGAATATAATCATCGGAGCTGGTGGCGATTACGGTGATTTTCAATATGTTAAGGAATTGATCCAACAGAAGATGTAAGTGTGCAAATGTTTTCGAAAAAATCAAGACATGTTTTTATTTTCATTGATTTTAAAAATATAAACTTCAATAACTCAAATGATTTGCCACAAATAAAAAAGAATTATCAAGACTACGTTTTATTAAATAAAGTACTATTTATGTATGTATTGTTTTGTGTGAAGATGCATTATTGGTTACATATATGATATATGTTACTTTGATGTCATGTTTGGGGGGAAAAGCAAGTTTGAAAAATTTTAATCTTTGCTACTTGCAACTGGAGCAATCTTGCCAATTTAAACTGATTTGTCCACATTCGTAGGTTTTTAGACTTTTGGCACTCCTACTTGCTCTGCCACTCTCGATTGCTGTGATTATTTCACTCCAATTTAAATGAAAGCTTTTGGTTGGTTTAGGCAGGTTTATGCAAGCGAATTGATAAATGCGATTAATATAATTATCGTTTGTGTTTATGCCAGTGACTTTCATGATGACAATACTAAAAATTAAATCGGGCATTATCAGTAAAATATTAATATTTATAATAAATAAAAGGTCATAGTATTTAAGTTTTTTTTTCATGAAATAATGTAGATAAATTATGTTGCTTTAGGAAACCATACTCGTGCTCTTGGTGGTTTCCATGCAACATAATTTATCTATTAAAATCGAGGCACAGTATATTTTTCCACTCGGTAACAACACTAATAAAGCATACACATGAACTTAAGTAGTGCAGAAACCGAACATGAAACATGTAGATCGTAGTAATGATTCGCCCAGAATTTGACAATTTTATCCAGTAAAATTTACACATAATTTTCACTCTTGACACTATTGCCAACAGATATGATTCGAGTTATCGCAGTTTGACTTATTGAAGTTTGACTGTACATTAAGCTAGTTTTTTTTTATAGTATTTGGAGAGAATTTTTTATAAAAAAGAACAATAATTGACAGTTAAAAATAATTCATTTTGAATATTAAAAAAAACAATAACTGACAGTTAAAAATAATTCATTTTGAATTATGTTTCAAAGTATTGAAATTTTTTGAAATAAGCAGCGCAGAAACCGAACATGAAACATGTAGATCATAGTAGATGATTCGCCCAGAATTTGACAATTTTATCAAATAAAATTTACACATAATTTTCACTCTTGACGCTATTGCCAACAGATTTGATTCGAGTTATCGCAGTTGGACTTATTGAAGTTTGACTGTACATTAAGCTAGTTTTTTTTTTATAGTATTTGGAGAGAATTTTTTATAAAAAAGAACAATAATTGACAGTTAAAAATAATTCATTTTGAATATTAAAAAAAAACAATAACTGACAATTAAAAATAATTCATTTTGAATTATGTTTCAAAGTATTGAAATTTTTTTATAACTTATCAAATATGATTAAAAATATTAAATATCAGCTTCTTTTATTTTAAATTAATTAAGGATATTTCAAAATTAGCAAAATACTATTTATATTGAGTTTGCTGCTATGCATAATTCCTGAAAATAGTTAACAATGAAATATTTTAGTATCGATGAGGAATGTTTGGATGACGGATTCAAAATTAAACCCAAATCGATGTACTGCTGGTTGACGAGAGTGATGTATAATCGCCGCAGCAAATTCGATCCATTCTGGAATAATTTCGTTGTTGGTGGATTACAAGTAAGCGAAAAATTAAAAATATAAGATAAAAACTAATGAACCTTTTTCAAGGATGGAGAACCGTTTTTGGGAACTGTCGATAAATTAGGCACAGCCTACGAAGATAATGTTATTTGCACAGGCTACGGTGCTTACATGGCCTTACCTATTCTTCGTTCATCTTTAGAAGCCAATCCGACACCAACAGAAGAAGAAGCTATAGCTTTGGTAAATAAAAGCATGGAGATACTTTTCTACAGGGATGCTAGGAGTTTCCCAAAATATCAAGTTGCCGTTATTACTAAAGATAAGGTCGATATTCAGGGACCCTTGGAAATTCAACAGAACTGGAACTTGGCGCATTTGATTCATTAATTTAATAATTTCTTTCGTTTTATTTTTTATATAAACTTAAAATATTTCAATAAATTAAATCTTAATTAATCATTTTTTGCATTTTCAATTGCCTGGCGCCTTTTGACATATCTCGATTCGATTTCACGAATCTGCAAAAAAATAATTTCAGAACAGATCAATTAAAAATTTATGTTGACCAACCTTTTTGTCGGTCTTTTTGGAGATTAGATCTATTTTTTGTTTGCTTTCCAAAATTTTATTTCTCTGAGATATTGTTATCATTTTTATACTTTCGGCCGCTTGCCGGTTCCAATCTTTTAATAAATTCTAAAAGAAAATCGTTAGTTTTGAGTTTGCAGAAATATTGATTAGCATTCCAAGTTGTATTTTTACAAATTATTGAAAATTTGAGCCTAACAAGGCTTGCAAATAATATCGTAACTCTTAAAAATGCATTTTGCAGATGAATATGTAAATAAGATTATACTTGAAAGATATAAATCTACTAATTTTCAAGAAAATTTAAAAAATCTTATCAAGAGAGAACGATTAAAAGATGACCTTAACTCATTTATGCTAAAAATTGAGAAACGAAATTTGCGAGTGTCGATATTTGCAACTTGAAAAATGTAGGTGGCAATCAATTTTAAGTAAATATATAGACAATTTAAGTGGATAATATTCGCACCTGCGCTTCCTTTTGCAAACCTTCGACCAACTGAGCATCGCCCATTTCACGAATCTTCAACTTCTTTTCCAAATCCATGCAAACGTTTTTAGAAACATGATATTTACTCGTCAAATCAATATTTTTATTTTCAAGATCGATAAATTTCACTTTCCAATCTTCCAAAATTTTTGCCAACAATTCACGATCGTCCAATTGTTGTTTTTTCATGTTTTCCATATTAACGATTTGTTTTTGAAGTTCCTCGTGCGTTAGATTAAATTGCATCTTGATTGTTGGACAATTCTGACATGTAGCCATTTTTGGCATTTCTGATTGGATTTTTTGTAATTTTTCACGATTGCTTTTTAAATCGGCTTCCAGCGCTGCTATTTGGAGAATTAATTTGTCGCATTTTTGACACGGTTCTTTAGGTGATTTGGGACGAGATTTTATTTTGGCTAATTTCGATTCGAATTCTTTTTCAATTTCCATCCGGATGTTTATTTCTTTTTCTATTAATTCCGTCTCGTATTTGGCTTGAAGCAATTCGTTGTTATCTTAAAAAAATATATTTCAATGGTATTATGTTGGTAAGTGTTTATGTTTAATAATTTTTGTTAAGAACGTTTTTGAATCAATTTAATAATGTTTTGAGGTAACATTTGTAAAAAAGTATATCCAAAAAGGTTGTCCATTTATAATTATTATATCCTTATATACTCAGATGAAAAAAAAAACCGGGTCACTGGGTAATTTTTTACAAAAAACGAAGTGACACACAAAGCTCGTTTATTGTGGTTGGTGCAACTAGTCTCTTTGATTGTAAAACACTAAAAGTTTTATAAAAAAAAATTACTGGAGTTGTTTTTCAAAAAATTATCCAGTGACCCAGTTCTTTTGTATCTGAGTGTATATGCATTTCAATACAACTTGAAAACATCTTAGTAATCAATGATACCAACATAAACTTCTAAATGAATATTTAGCAAACTGATGATATAAGCTTTATTTAATTGTTGAGATTTCTACCTTCGCATTCCTCAGTATTGACAGCGACACTGTTAGTTTCGGGCATTTGTTGCTTATCAAGAATCATTTGTTGCAATTGAATGGCCTTTTCTTGCAATTTCTTAATCAAGTCTTCTCTTTCGTGTTCCAAAGTTACTTTCACTTTTAAATTACCAATATCATCTTCGTATTGGACAAGCTGCGTGTTTAAAGCTGCAATTTGTAGTTTTGACTCTTCCAATTGTTTCTCTAGCATAGCCCGTTCGTCTAAAAATTGAATCGATTAATAAATTGACATGAAAATAGCTTTTCAGAGTAAATACCTTTTTGGAGATCATTTTGTTCACAGAAACTTGTCATTATTTGCGATATTTGGACAGCACATTCTTTCGTATTTTTGTTTTCGTAATTTTCAAGAATTTCTTGCAATGTTATAATGCGCTTTTGAAGTATTTCATTTTCGGCATTTACGTTGCTAAAATATTCATAATAATAAGAACTTGAACATTAAATAAAAGACATTCTGTATCGACTTTAGAATTTGTCCCAAGTATAAGATGATATATTTAATTTTAATGTAATACTAAAAATAACTCAAAATGTCAATTGGAAATAATTTAGTAAGGTTAGAATAGAAGTGTTAGTATACCATTATCAAAACTGATGCCAGTGACGCCAACTTATAATTTTTAATTTATTTTGTCATTAAATTAAATTCTTGCCGCTGCTCCAAAACTGTTGAAATGAAATATTCCGTAACAGAATGACAGTTCTGTCATCAAAAATAATAATAATGATCTACTAAAGTAATAATTTATTCTTGTAAGGTATATCGTATTATTTCTTTCTGTTTATAAATGTCATTTTACTTACTTGTATTTAGTAATTTGGTCCTTCAAACAATTAATTTGTTCATGCTGCATTTTAATATTATCTTCGAGAATTTCTTTGTTAACCAAATTATGATTATTTTCAGACTAAAAATAAATTATATATTTATAGGTTATCAATGTTAATCAAAAATACCTTATAATGTTCCAATTCGTTAGTGAGAACCTCCCGATTCTTAGAAAGTTGAGTGTAAGCCTTTTGCAAAGCTTCAAATTCGTCCAAATGTTTATTATGAACTGTATGTGTTTTTTCCAATTCTTTCTGCAACACTTTTATGATTTCCGTTTTATCGCTCAATCCGGCTTGCAATGTCCCGGCCAAATCCATATCTACAAATTTGTAAATCAATAAATCGATAATATTTAAAATAAATAATATTACTGCTCGTTGCTATTTTTAATTTGTGATTTTCTTGAGAAACCGTTTCAACCATTCGTAATAATTCTCTGCATTGTTGCTGAGCTGCGTCCAAATTTTGCGTCAGCTTATTTATTATTTCTCCTTTTTCAACCATCAACGCATCTTTCTCCTTAATTGCCTCGTTTAATTTTAATTCAACTTCTTTATTTTCATTTTCCTATTAAAACAGAATTCACGTAGCATGGGTATCATCAAAAAAATAACGAAATGAAAAAATAATTATTGATATAAACGTTATTTTAAAATTTGTTTATGGGTTATGTTCTTTATTTTCTCAGAAAGAACAACTCTAGTAAAAGCATATGTTGAATATAACATTATTAACGATTATTACTATAACACATTAACTGCGGTACACACTCTGGTGGTACTGTATGCGTCTATACAATTGCAGCATATGTTCCGCATAGAAAAATACAGAGCAAATAGTACTCCGGTGTTATGTGGGGCATGTAAAAACTCAGCATACTTTTTACGTTCTGCAGTGAAGGTGTTAAATTATTACATTGCTTATAGGCCGTTGAGGAATATAAGTACAATTTCAAATGTTAATAAAAGTACAATTAAAATCTGTTTGTTCTACCTTACGTTGCAGCTTCATTATTGTGTTCTCTAAAGAAGTGTGTAATTTTGTTATTTCTTTATGGTGATTTTCCTGCAACTGTCTTTCAGACATTGTGTTTGTAGTAAAACCTCTTTGCATTAAGTTTAATTGTTCCAATAATTCCTTATTGACCTGTTTAGAGGCCATACGTTCTTCTTCAATCGCCTCGAGAGTTTTCCCCATTTGCTCGATTTTAATTTTGTAATCTTCGGCATCTTTGTGTAAATTTTCTATTTGTTCTGTTTTCGAGACTATAAAAATTTATGGTGATTAAGAATGCACATAAAATACTGATTTGTATGAAATGGTCTTCAACCAAGACATAAGCTAACAATAGATGAATTTTATATACACTATAGTTACATTTTTACTTAACCCCCACTCTTTAAATCACAAACCACGGATAACGTACCTTGCAAGCAAGGTTATTTTAGGTAACTTATAGTAAGCGTAGACAAGTATTAATTACGTCATAATAAAAATTCACCCAATCATGTCTTAAATCCTATAATTTTGTTTCATTCCAACATATTTTCAATTATGTTCAAATTAACTCGAGGAATTAATGTTAGCTTTGGCACGACACCTTCATTTGGTTAATTTAGAACCATCATCAACCAATACAAGACTGATCCAAAGTTACTTAATTAATAAACTAATAAAACTTTGGTATAATTAAATTTTACCTAATAATTCCTGTGATTGTCTCAATGATATTTGTATATTATTAGTTTCGGCTTCGGCCAACAATAGTTTCTTTCCCATTGTATCTTTAGTCTGTGTCAATTCTTGTTTCACCGAATGAAGCTGTTGAGTAAGACTTTGAACTTCCATCACTCGTATTTCGTACAACACTTTTAACTGATCATCGATGTCGGCATTTTTATATTTTTGTTGGTAATTGGAATCGTCTATGGATACATTTGTCGATGAATTTATGGTACTTTGATCATCATAATTGAATTCATCCATTGCTTTCGTTAAAAAACTTTGAATCTAATAATGAAGAATTGGTTAATAGAATAATGTTATTTTAAAAATGCTGTAAACGCATTGAGATTTTTAATGAAGCATAAATCTAGAATGAATTGTTCACCAGAAAAATCAAAAGTGATGCTTCAAATTTTATCTATACATGATACATCTAAAAGAATTTAATTTGTACTCAGTTATAGAGTGCTAGCAACCAATAACAAAAAAATTAAACTTTTCCTATAGTTTTGTAAAAATAGATACACCTGAGCAACAAAGGAACATATGCTGAAAATTTATTTTTAATATTTCCAGCGCTTTAGGTGCCATCCTATTACATCAGCACAATCTGTTTATATATATATATATATATATAGAGATAATAAACTTGATTCCATCAAAATCACAAGCCTTAGGCTTTCTAGGAGCAATGATGTATAAATGAATTAAGAAATATTGTCATACTGTAGTCAATCAGACGTGCAATTCTATGCTGATTGTGCTCGTGATGAGTCAATAAAAGCCCAAAAATGACTGCTGGCAGAAATAATACAATTAATACATGTGCAGTGACCAAGATTTAATGAACAGGAATACAAATGTAAATTTAATTTAAAACAATATTTGTTGTTTTATTAAAATTTTTCGATCCTATCTACCCTCCAGTTGTACCCTCGTAACAATACAATTACTCTCTAGTATACTTTCAGTTCTGTAGCATCAAAAACCACAAATTGGTTGTTAAAAGTTGAAATTTCAAAGTGGATAATTTTGTCACACTCAACAGGCAATATTACACAGTTCGTGGGGCATCTAAATTAGCACCTAAGCATTGGAAGAATGAAAGAAATTCGTGAATCACCGGTCGGTACTATGTAAAACAGGCCTGCACTTTGAAACTCCCTTCTGTGCAAGTTCTTGCTGCATGATATTCATATGCATATTATCTTTGTTGGGTGGCTGCGATACATGTCAATAAGTATTAGACAATTCACTCAGATCTCAAAACATAATTGATGAACATTGTAGTACAAATCAAGTAAATTTAGGGTGTCTCTTTATACTTATCCTACTTTATTTAATCATATAATTATTAGTAATATAGTATGATATTACATACCTCTTCCTGGCGTCTTTTCTGTTCTTCCAAATCTTCTTCCTCCTCCTGATTCTGCATTGCATTTTCAACATTTATACTACCTGGTTGGAACAAACTTAAACCTGGATTGCTGTCCATTTGAATTTTTGTTCCTACTTAACCGACTAATCGCGAATTGATCCTTTAATTTCAAAATAAAATTGTTGGTTATGTTTTTTGTTGATAACCAAAGCATTGCTAGCAATCTAGAAAAATATAACAAAATCTGTTGGTAGCAATGATAAACAAATAGTATAGAATAACCGTTATTTCGAATTTCTGATTATCAACGTTGCCAGACTTCGAATAATTAACCTAAGTATAGGTTTTACTCAAGTTCTGCGATAAAAAACGTTATTTATTGATACCGCTAAATATACGAAAAATATATTTGAACAATTTTAGAGAAAATGAAATAATATATTTGCAATTGTTAAATAATCAAGTTAAATAAAAATATGGACAAATAACAAATTCAAAAATTAAAAAAATCAAACGAAAATAGTGAATTAAAGAAAATATAAAGAAAAAAAGAGAAATTAACAGAACAAATAAAAGAAGTAAAATATCCAAAAATTGAAAGAAAAACCAACAGAAAATAAACAAAAATAACAAGATAAAGAGAAAAAACCTAATAAACAATAAATTAAAAGTAATAGAAAAAATAAATTAACAAATAAATTTAAAAAATAGAATAATAATCCCCGGAGTGGCATATACCGCATGGCTGATTGTAAATTTTGTAAAAGTCAAGCTATCTCTAGGCACGGTCAATGCTTGAATGGGTGACTGCATGACTACCTAACGGATCATTCGCCATTGGAAAACAATTAATGGCTCTCAAAGAGGAGTAAAATTTAAATTGTAAATAATTATTATTTACAATCTTCGTAAAATTTTATGTTCGGTGATTCGCAGCAAAGAAGCGGGGAACTCTTCAAAAGACGTTGTGCCGCATTCATCTGGAACGGCCGAAGGCCGCCAAACGCCTACCGGCTAAAAAACCAGTTCCAAATGCCCATTGGGATTACCTTGCGGTATTACTTCGTTGGGAGCATCTCCTCATTGTGGTTGCTTATTAAATCCTGCTCCTTGTTCCTTAGTATTCTTCATATGCCTACCTGGATACACCTCCACAACATGTGCCCCACTATGTTCTGCAAGGTAATCTCATCTATGCCTAGTACAGCTCTTTATCCTCGAGCAACCTATTACATACTAGAACCCTGTGTTCTGGTGTATCTTCCATGCCGCAGTAAGGGTAGTATCCGTCGGGTTTGAGCTTAAACCTGCACATATACATCAAAAAATACCCGTGTCCGTTCAGGAACTGTGTGAAGTGATAATGCACATGCCTGTGCTCCCTGGTTACCCAGGGGTTAGGTTGGGGATGAGGGTTTTTATTTTTTATCCATGCACTCGTCTCGCTCTCCGTCTGCCACTACCTTCTCCCACAGCGCTATTGCGGCCACTCGCGCCTCTCTATTCTGCTCACTGCTACGGGCATTGTATGTACGTTAGAGTTCTAGCAGGTGGAGCGGAATTGTGCTGGCTATCGTTAGTATCGCCTTCGTTGATGATGTCTTGTACGCGCACGTTGCTCTGATTGCGGTCTTCCTGTGGGTCCGCAAGAGCATCTCCTTACACTTGTGGATGGTCGCCCACCGGTTCTAGACAGGTGCGCCGTACAGCACTATCGATGTAACGAGACTACACATTGTCTCTTGCCCTCCTATGTTGGGTAGCAATAGCTTAGCGATGACTCTATCTGCTTTTTCCGCGGCCTTAGCGATATGGGGCCCATGTTTGAGTTTGAATGAAAAAAGGTGGTAGCCAAGTACGATTGGAACCTTTTCGGGTAGGAACCAGAACGCCTTTAACTTTTTCCTGTCGGTGAGAATGACAGACTCCAACTTCTACGCCGCGAGCTCCAGTTTCCTGCTATCCAGCCATTGAACTACACTGCTACTAGCCGACTCGGTGTGCTCTACCATAGCTTCAGCGTTCTTGTCGTCAATGAGCCTCGAGTGGTTATCCCCAATAAGGATGCAGCGCTTTTCAAGGTAGCTTCCGTTAATCTCCAGTAGGTAATGTTTTTCGGAGA
>JARJEC010101308.1:0-11891 GCA_030264575.1 Tachinus sp. AB-2021
GCAAATTATTATTATTTTATTGATGAAGAAAAAATTTTATTTAAAAAAATTATAAGAAATAATACGAACAATAACAAAGTTAGTGTGAACGGTTAAATGACTATTCTTGTTGAAAAAATATAAATATAATAGACATCCATCTATAACACTGATGTCAATACGATGTTTATGAGAACACAATTGGATAATATCAAAAAACGTTGTAAAATATCAAAAAATATTTATAAAATTTAGATAAATGTAGAAAATCGAACAAGAAGTGTCAAACCTCTTGTGAAAATCGGGATATGTTAAAAATATTTGCAAAATTTTGCAAATAATATATGCCAAATACAGGAAAAATTAAACAAAACAAAATTGAAAAATTATATTTAAATATTGAAAAATTGTTGAAGATGTCAAATAATTTTGGAAAATATTAAGTTAATTAACTACATGACACAAGTGAATTAAAAACAATACAGAAAAACGAATTTGTAGTTTAACTGGTGTAAAGACGTCTTACAAAGACGAAAAATAAATTACTTCGTAAAACACAAAAGAAACTTGCGTATAACTAGTACTACTAGTAATGTATTACTAAAAATTTAAAAAGTAAAATGTAATTCAAGGAAAATTTTAAAAATAATATAAAATTCGTTTTTCTGTATTATTAAGTATATTTCTGCTTAAAATGGCTTATGTAATGCAATGGTGTAATTTGGCAATTCTCTCTCAAAACACCTCGTATATGTATACTATATAAAAATGCAAATATTTTTTATTATTACCAAATGTTCATTTCTATTTAAATTTCTGTTTTTAATTTATTCTTGCATAGAGTGGCCATTAAAAATACACAAAGCAAAATAAACTGGGTTAATTTAATCATTAGCCAAGTAATATTTAAAAAAAAATTAATTCCTACACACTATTCAAAATTTCTTATAAGCATTTATTAAATTTGATTAATGGTTATTAATCAATCAATATTAATAACATTGATAACCAAGATAAAATCACCGAGATTAATAATTGCCTTTAAAACTCTTGTTTATTACAAAAAAAAATCCAGATTGTTCCTTAAAAAAAATCAAAAAATTTAAATGTATTCTTTGATCAATCCATAAACTAGAGATTGTATATATTTTTTAAATGAAATATACATATACCTGAAACCTAGTGACGGAACAACGTTTTTAATGGCAATGCATGCATTAATACTGGCTATTAACGGTTTCATATCAATAGATTAACCAAGCTGTATAATAAACGATTAACGGAAAATGAATTTAATATACAAACCAAATATTATTTTCTAATGGACAAATACAGAAGACGTACCTGAAACATAATAGAAAAAAATTATCAGACACTGTTATTAGGCATAAGTCGACAGAAATTAGTATTTAATCAAAATAATTATTAATCTTAAAATCAAACAATTAAATAAATAAATAAAGCAAAAAACATAAAAATTAAATTATAATTATTAGAGACAATAGTGTGTTTCATACACTATATGCACTTTTACAATTTTTGTTATTATAATATTAAATTGTGATTGATCTATTCACATGGTCATCCACTATAATATTGGTTTGAAAATTTTATTGAATTGTGTAAATTGGCGCCTGTACCTTTATTAATATTTGTGATAAATTTGTTTAACAAGATTAAAAATAAAACTAAGTACTATATATCACATTTATTTAGTAACATCGTGATTGCAGTTTCGACTGAACCCCAGTCTTCATCAGACATTACAGAAGTGAATTATCAAAGAAGCAGACATAGTTTATATAAGAATAAGGGGTCGGGGTGGATAGTTGGTTATAATTTTATAAGTAAACTTGTTAAAATCATTATGAATTAACATTATTAGAGAAATTATTAAATAAATTATAAAACAAAAAAGATTAAGAAGTTACATTACAGATATAAAACGCATTTAAAAATGACTAAAAATTTACAATATTTTGGGGTTAGCAAGTAAACAGGTAATCAATTATTGACAGATTGAATAAGAGATTAAATTAATTGTGGTGAAGGTGAAGCTGGTCGTTTAAAAATTACAAATTTGTATTCTCTTTATGTTTAAAAATTTTTAAGGATTTCAAAAGATCTCACTTCTTACTTTTTTGCGTTGTGTAAACTAAAATAACTAAATCTTTTAAATTTAGATAATTTAGAATTCCTGAAATATGTGATTTGAAAAAGTTGAATTACTAGTATCTAAACTCCCTAAATAGTTATTTAAAATTCCGACCAGTTTGACACATTATACAATAACATTAAAATTATAATCCGTACATGTTAAGTTATAGACTCCAGATCCTTTAAGTTTGTCATTTCATTCTATAGCATTATAGAGCATGGTACTTAATTTAAAATTTAATTATTGCCACTTTAAATTTTTTGTATTTGCTATTTTCTCCAAGATTGGGCCAAAATATGTAATGGTTACAAATTTTGATATTTATCTGTTTCTGAAAAAAAATAAATAAGTTAGAGAGTCTGGTTTTTGTTTCTACTTATTATTCTGTCAATAAAGTGTGGTAAAACTGTTATTTGTCGCAATTTGTCGAATTGTTTGAAACTCAATTTCTTGGTTTTCTTAACTCGGGGAAATGGACAAGGTTCTGTAAACCATAAAATTATATGAAGGTAATTTATGAGATGTTGGATGGTTAGAGTTTTGGGAAATTGAAAATGTTGGTTTATTAAAAATATTAAATGAAATTTTATTGTTCGTCGTTTTAAAGTAAGCTCCAGAAAGATAATTTAGTTATTTGATTCTACTGTAAATTAAATTCGTGCATGAATGTGCTATATACCTATAAAACTCATACATGTACCAACATTTGATAGATGTTTAGGCAAAAATAAAAGAAAGTATTTTTAATTTTAGATTTTTTATAAAAATGTCCGATAAAAGCTCATTAAGTGGAGATCCCATGGGAAAGCCAAATGTTGATATAATTTAGGATTAAGTTTAAAATTATTTTGTTTTCTGCATATTTGAAAAGCGTTTTCTAATTCAATCCTTGCAGAAACATTGATTTAGGATTTATCGAGATTATCTTGGATTATTGCAATTCACACGCTAGGTATCATATTCGAGAATATGATTTTACAGTCAAATAAAACTAGCTTAGAGTTTAGAAGACATTCATATTCTTAAGTTTTAATCTTAGTTCAATGGAATTTTGTATACTGTTAGGCGAATTATTATTACTAAAGTGTTTAAAGTCTTTATTCAATTTGATGGCAAAATCCCTGATGGAACCATTTACATATGAAACTATTGGTCTTATTGGATTGTTTCGTTTGCGTATTCTGACTACGCCATGCAGTTTAGGGTCAGAGAAGTTAATATTTAAAACATTGTATTTTCAAATTTTAAAAAGAAGAATATACCGGATTCCGTAACAAAGTCTTTAATCTGTTTTTTAAAAGTGTCCATTTGGTCTGTTTTTAATTCGTCAAGTTCTCTGCATCAAATAAATTTTGATTTTTATCTAAATAGCTGTCTTTAGTTAATATTATCGTCACATTTGATTTGTCCGCACGTGTATTTATTACATTTTCCATCTCTACTTAAATTTTTACTAATCTAAAATACAATAAAAATAACTATTTTCAATGGCATGATATTATTTGTTGTTACTAACCAGTAAATTGAATGTATAAAATTAAAACAAAAAATCAGTTATATCAGAAACTCTTTTTTGAATCTCTTCTAATTTGTAAGATACATGCTTATTAATTTTATATACTCCGTATAATACATTTCTGAAGTTTAATCCATCTTCTGTAGCAACCGCGCAAAATGTTTATAATATAAAATGATAATCATGTCAATAACTAACATTTGTACATCTGGTGCAATTACTAGACCAAATATCGATAATATGTTTATTGTTTATTGATATTACTAATGCTTTGTACAATTAAATCAAAGCGGATATTTATATCAAGATTAAATGCAAAACAAAAACAAAAAAAAAATGGTTACTTTCAACTGTGATGACTTAGTTATGTGGTAAATACAACATTATTAAATTTTGCTTTTAATAATAAATCTAAAAAACACTTAACTACTATAATTTTAAATAATATATTTATTATACACTAATGTTGCGGACCCAGTTTCGATTGTTTTACTAATTATTAGTAATTAATAAAAAATATATTTATATATTAAAAAACAAATGAGGAAACATTCTGAAAAACTTTTTTTAAACATACACGTTGACAAATTACAACTAAATGCGAGTTGGCTCGGCATGCGGTAGTAACCTTTTGGAAATTCTAAATATATTTACATCATTAAATTTTTATTTGTCGGTTTATTATTATTTATGAACAAACTTTATGATACGCCATAATTTGTATAACAAAACATAATTAAATTTAATTGCATTGCATCAAACATGAAACTGAACAATTTTCAATTTCTACAATATAAAGGATAAAAATTTATTTAAAATAAATTTAATGGTTACAAATATAATATGAAATAATGATTTCAAATTGTACGTCTTTTTCAGTATTTCTTATATTATTTTATTGTATTATTGTTCAATTGCAAAATTACTTGCTTTATAGGATAAATAGTAGAAAAGAGTATATAGAACAATAAATCGTATTATAATTTTTTTGCAATATTCTATATGGACATTTTGTAAAATAAATCTGCAATAAAAAAATAAATAAGTGCATAAGGATATTCGAACTAAAATTTAATAAATATAAAATACAAATTGTTATGTTTAAACTTACTAATTGCTACTAACTGCTTAGGAACTACTAAATTCGTTTAAATTTTATAAATAGCTATTTGTATATCAAAGCCGCAAAATTCCAATTCTGAGAAAAAAATGATCGCTGAATAATCTTGAGCTGCAAAACAAATTCGCCGCAGAGGTATACACTCTATTTTTTGTGCGGAGAGTTCTCCACATTATAGATATTTTAAACTCACTCACTTACTCACTCACTCACTCGCTCAATCACTCACTCTCTCACTTACTCACTCACTCATTTACTTACTTTCTCAATCACTCACTCACTTACTCACACACACACACACACATACTCACTCACTCACTCACTCACTCACACACTGACTCACTCACTCACTCACAGCGTCGCACGCACACTATAAATACATACATTTGTATGTGACTTCAAACTGCAGACGCTAATGCCGACGTCACAGATCATGCTGATGATTCCCATATAAATCTCGGCCGCAGAGCGATAACATAGATATTTACACATTAAAATTGTTAGGAATGTCAGTATAGTATGTAAATACAATAGAGTAAGCTATTTAAACAACTGTGTAGTACTTCACTTCCATAGATCACAGTAGCGCCATCCATTAGGTTGTCTTGGCACTAAAAAACGTGCATTCCAAACGGATAGACATTTTCTTACCCCCACTTTTTTTGCATTTTTTGACGTTCTGAGCCATTTTAAGATGTTTAAGCTAAATATTTTTTTCCGCCAGGATGATGATTACCAAAGTTTCCTTATTTCTTTTTCAAAGGACACCACATTCAATTTTGAATTGGTTTCAGTATATTTTGTATATTTTTTAATGATTTATATCATTGCTCCTAAGTAAGCCGATGGCTTGTGATAACGAGATTTTGAACTTTACTATACACTTTTATGCTTACCAAGACTAAGCATATCACTCTATAGTTTTATGTACTCACACCAACGCGTTTGTCTTCCAAACAGTTGGTATCGTTTCTTTTTTTCTATGTCATATTGCGTATTATATCTGCCATTCATTTCGCTGCTTTTTAGCTTCCATACTTGATTAGATCTGGCGTGATTTTGTGTGGTTCCAAAAATATTTTCCTTTTCTCAATTCTTTTATTTCATTTACCAATTCGGCCATTTGATTTGTGTTTCTTTGTCTTGGGTATGTTTTTCATTTTGTTCTTGGCAAAAAATGTTTCTTTGTTCTGTTTTGTTCGATTTCTCCCAACTATTCCCTTTTGGTCTGTATGGTCTTATTTTATCTCTGGTATTTTTATGTTCTTTTTTCCTTTCTTCTTTAAGTATTGACCGTTTTTTAAAATTTTCTTTTTCCTGCAGTTTTGTTTGTAGATATTTTTATCCTTTTTTTGTTTAACGTTATATTTTACTTTGTTATTCCACTTTTTTGTTCTTTTGCTATTGCTTGATATATTCTTTTTGTGGTACCAATCGTATTTTTAGCTTAATTCATGTTTGATTTAATGTAACAAGTCTTCTTTTTGTTCCAGTTTTATTAACTTAGCCGTTATTCTTAGTTCGTATTTTTCAAAATCTTTTCTTTCTTACACCTTTCAACTGTTATCTATTTGTGTCCTAGGTTATTCTAGTTGTTAATTATGTTCTTGTTAGTATTAGTATGTGATCCGTAGTCTTTCTTTTTTACTTATTTTTAACATCCATACAACATTTATTATCTATTAAGTATAAGTTATGAAGTCTATTTTTTATATTATTTGTATAAAAAGATGTCTTGTTAAAAAAAATAGGTTCCCGATTATTATTGTTTTATTGATTACCGTTTCTGCTGTTCCACCGGATATTCGTATGCTTTTTTGGTCTTTTATACGTCGATTCATATTTTTGAGTTCTATTCTTTTCCAGCTAGTATGTATTCCGTGCTTTTCTTCTGATTTCCAGAGTTTCATCAAATTCTGTATAGAAGTTATCTAGTATTTTTTATTTTCAGCTGTGGAGAATAAATTTGCACAATTTTTTGTTTTATTTTTATGTCGTTTTTTAATTAAATGATTCTTGATGATATATTTTAGGTTAGGTTAGATACAATTGTTCTTCTTTTCTCTCTTTCTTTTCTTCTTTTTCGCAATGATTTCCCCGAATAATATAAAGTACATATATCCGCCGTTCAGCATATTCTGCCCATTTTTCTTCATTTTACCACCTTCCATTATGTGTATATTTTCATTTCCTTTAATATTTTGCTTTTATTTTGCGTTAATTGTCATGTTCTATTTCGCGTTCATTATTTTGGGATTGATTTACTTGCTTTCTAATCTCCATTTAAATTACAACTGTTTGGTTGGTTTTTGGCTTCTACTTTTGCTATTTTATTATTACATAAATCTACTAGAAAAGATTATTTCCAGTCTTCAATATTAAGATACTTATGTATTTTGTCTGGTGTGTGCATAAGTATCTTGTTATCGGAGTTGTCGGTTTGAAAGAGTTGTCCACTACAAGAAATTTCACTGTATTTAAGTATGTATGCAATTTATAGAAATACAAATTATTTTTATATTTTTTAAATTTCTAAACATCATCTACTTAGAAATTTTATAAAATAGTTGATAAATATATGTTTCTGCAGATAACCATTGAGTGAAATCTTACTTTAAAAATTTTTGCTAGTCATTTTTAAATAAATATAAGTGTTATATATATATATATATATATATATATATATAAATTGTAATTGTTTAAAATAGGTATCAAACATATAAAAATAATAAATATAAATTAGGCTTAGTAATAAAGTTGAAAAAAGCTGTAATTAAACTAAAATAAGTATATAATTGAATAATAAAATTTGTTAAAAAATAAAGGTTTAAAATGTCATAAGTTTTTGTAAATTATCGGAGCACTTGCATCGTTTTCGACGTGTGTGGGTAGAATATATATTCTCGCCTTTTCATGCAACAAAATAGGATTCGTCGACAGTAAATTAGGTTTCTCCCTTTCGGTATAATCTTGCCAGTTTTGCTGCAAGCTCTAAAGTCCCATTATTCGATTATTCTACAGCGAACAGTCGAATGCAAACACACAAACGACATTGTCTTTATTCATTTACATCTTATGTACGTTACATTTATGTCATTGTATTAAATCCTATAAATAAAGATTAAACTTGAATTAGCTTACAAACTAGTAGGTCTAAAAACATTTACATTTCATTTTAAACCGCAACGTTTTACAAACAAATCGTAACTCATTTACAAACTAAAATCGGCAAATTAAGTTGTAATTCATTCATTAGGTAACCTTTATATATAGAGGGTGGTATGATATACCAATTAGAAAATTAAAAGTGCGCATTTAATTTGAGGGAAATTTCTTCCGGGCGGAATAAAATTAACAGAAATACAATCCGACGTATTATAATAACGAGCCAAACGATTTTAGAATATTAAGTTACTTAGAGTTTTCTGTTTTGTCAGGAACAAAAAGAAATTTAAAGTTGCGAATCCGGTGTAGGGGGTGGCCCCAGAGAATTATATCGTGACTGCAAAAACTGCAATTTGAGTTGAGTAAACTTTCTTTTGCAATGCTTTTTTCTGTGCGCCGCGTTTCCTACGGTAAAAGGGAAAAACGGTGAAAACATACTTTGACTGATGATATTTTAGACGGAACTTGTCTGAAAGATTAACAAATATTTAAAGTCGAGTCTTGACAATGACAGAATTAATTAGTGAAATAAATTGTCCAATTCATTATAATAAAAACTTTTGCTTGAAATCCGCTATTTAAGTTTTATATTTACAAAATTTAATTTCCATGATACATAATGACTTTTGTATAATTGGAATTATTTTATTTACGTTATCGTATTTTCTAAAAAAAACTTATTAAGGATTATTAAAAATTTGGTCGGTAAAAAAGCAAAAAAATAATCCTGTTAAAAAATATCTACATAATTAAAAAATGTTTTGACTATAAAAAGATAAACTTGTTACTAAATGCTTTCTACAATTTTTTTCTAATCATTAATATTGTACTCTCCTTTCATGAACCGCATTCATTCCATTAGATTGTAGTTTGATTGATTTCTGCGTAATTTTAAATATTTTGAAAATTTTAAATGCGTTCGGTATAATTATTGCATATATTTAAGAAATTTAAACTGAGGTCAGTTCATTCTAATGACTTAAAAAATGATATGCAGCCGGCATAATTACTACCAGTCATTTCATTAGCATACAGTTAAGAGATTTTAACAGCAGTCAGTTCATATTAATCAATTAAAAAAATGAATTGCAACCGATCTAATTGGTGCCAGTTACTTCATTAGCATCTGTTTAACAGATTCATACAGCAGCCAGTTCATTCTAATCATTATTACAAATTTGAAATGTACCGGGTATAAGAGATGTAAACAGCAACCGATAAGTCGCGGGTCGTGGTTTGGACCCAGTAGTTGAGGATAGCTGCATATGAGTCATAAGTTGCAGATCGGGGAAAAGTGTTGGTGGGTCGCGGGCTGTGAGATGTCTTTTGCTTGTCTGGGGTTATAAATTGCAGGTTTGGTACGCAAGCCGTGAGTTGTTGTGAGTAGCGGGTAGTAGTAGGTCGTTTGTCGTCTGTCTTTGGTAGTTGATTGTTGGTCGTTAGTTGTTGATTGTTGGTTGTTGGTCGTTGGTCGCTGATAGTTGGTAGTGGGTCCTTGGTTGTAGGTTGTATGTGGTGAATTGCGGATTGTAGATAATTGGTTGTGGGCCGTAACACTTATTAATTTATAGTGTGAGTAACTACGTAATTAAAATTGATTTAAAAAATGTAGTGGTCCAATCACAGTCATAATTATTTTCCTTTATTGTTCAGTACAAAATTTATTTTTCCATTGATCTGTTAGTACACGGTCTATTAAATATATTGACAGGAGGCCGTTAATAGCATATATTAATGCATGCATGGCCATTGAAAACATTATTGCGTCGCTAGGTAATAAACTGTAAATGTATATTATTAAAAAAAATTACAATACTAAACTGACAGATTTAATTTATTTTAGGTCAAGAGTAATGTCCATGCTATTTCGATAATTGTAAATTACATCAGGATTTAAAATTTTGTGACAGAATTAATTTAGATATTCTAAATATTTTTAAGAAGCAATCAACGGACAAATTTTGTAATAAACACTGTTGTTAATGGCGCTTAATAATATCGATACTCTCACGCGTTAAAGTTTCTCAATTATTATTTGCTTATTGTTTAAATCTAAACTATCAATGTATTGTGTTATTTTCAATAATTCAATTTGCTGTTGCTAAGATTTCTTTATTTTTTGTTTATTTTGTGAAATTGGTTATATCAGTCATTTGTTCCTTCATTTAATTTTTTTGCATTTCTTTTACATTTAATATAATGTTTCAGTTTATTTTCCCTATATTTTTTGTTTATATTGTGTTCTGTCCAGATCCAAAAGTTCTGTTTATTAACATAGCCCCAAAGATAAAAATTTACTTCATCCAACAAAATTTTTCAAAAAAATCATTATTTTTGTTCAATGATTTAAATACCAATACTAATTTCAAATATTTTGATGATAGTTATAGCTGTAAACTGGTACTTTAAATTCTTGAAGAAAACGCCTCTGACTTTGCATAATAGACAGTAACCCTCGACTAAACAGTCAGTTTGTCAATAAAATACATTGGTATCACTTTTTGACATTTGTCAAATAAACAAACAACCTTATTAAAATTGTTCAATTATTTTGTTAAATAAAGAATATTTTAAACATTTTTTTAAATCAACTTTATTATTTACAAGTAATATTATAATTTACACTTAAATAAAATTATTTTATCTTTATAAAATAATAACTTTTATAAAGGAGACTGTTGCACTACATGTGGTTTGGTTGAATGCGCCTTAAAAAGAACGTAAATGAAATGATGAAACAACATTTAATTAATTGCAGTGAAACAAAAATACACACAAATAAAAATAATGTGTATTGGCTTTGTATGAATGGCATAAAGCAAACTCTTTGTTATTCTTTCATAGAATAATATTTTAAAACAAAACAACAAACAATGAAATAAAATATAGGAAAAGGTAAAACGTTTGAAATATTTTGATGCCAATTCAAAACAAGTTTAGTTATAATTAAGTAACTATTTGTTTTGTATTGAATTATAAAAAATGGTAAGAAAACAGCAAAATTGCTGTTACAATAAGCTTTTAAACGTTTTGATTGATATTTGAAGTTATAATATTATTGTTATTGATGTAATAAAAAATTCTTTCTGAACGCAAAATTCTCAATTGCCTGTTTAAATTCATTGACCAGATTTGCTTCCTAGCCACAGGGTAGAGTGCGCTATTCCCTCAACGTCGAGCTTTCCAAGCGCGAGAAAGGGTTAAATTATAATATTAAATTTGCTGGTCTACACTGACATTAAACCATTAATATTAATAACAAATTGCTGGTAGTTGATGTAATTAGACCTGTTTGCAATGCATAATTTGTTATGCATCAGACCATTACTATGTAACAGATAAATTATTTTACTGTTGTAAAGTTTTTGTTTTATCTGAATTACATTACTTACACAGGTTGTTTAATTTGTTAAAAATTTCTTATATTAAATTATAGACCCAACAAACTATGTACATACTTTCTTCAATGGTAAGAAATAAGCTATTTTTGACGTTATTAGTTAAATAAGAATATTTATATGCCATACAGCAGTTTGAGCAATTACTTACTAGACTTTTTTAACGCTCATTAATTAAACTACAAAATTAAAACAAAAATTAAAACATGTAACGTTTTCATTGCTCAAGTTTTAAAATAATATAAATTGTTTGTGGTAAAACTTAGTGAATCGTTGTATTTGTTAAATTACGAAAATAAATCTTCCTCTTTCCACAATTACCTCTTAGTGGTTTTCGATTTCCGCTCATTCGCACCCAGCATGATTCGGTTCAACATTTAATCCATTCATCCAATTAAAACTAATTTATTTTCAAGCAAAATTATTTTATAATCATTATTACATGTAATTCCATTTAATTGAATTCACTCAAAAGTCACCGGGCGCTGGCGGTTTCAGTGGCATCGAATAAAGATTTACAAAGGGAAAAAAACACACAAACAAAATTTATATAAC
>JARJEC010101323.1:0-13055 GCA_030264575.1 Tachinus sp. AB-2021
GATAATGTATGTTTTGTTGCTTCATATAAGTCTCTTGATGTTGTTGTGCGTTTTATCGGAAATAAAACAGCCATTTCTTCAATGATATAATCACCATTAATGGCGCTGATGAAAATGGCAAACTGTTACCGTGTTACTAGCATCAGTACTTTCGTCCATTGGCAAGGAATAAAATTTAAAACTGGAAACTTTAGTTTTTAATTGGTTTTCAATGTTGTTTCCAAGATTGGTAATTCTCCTGGCGCTCGTTTGATGTGACAAACTCACTTTAGAAAAGTCCGCTTTATTATCTGGACAAATTATTCCTGCCACGGTCTCCATGCATTCTTTGATAAACTCTCCATCAGAAAAGGGTTTTAACTTCTTGGCAATTAAACTAGATACTACATAACTAGCTTTCACTATCTATCTTGGTCGATTTGAAACCTTTTGAAGAAACATTTACTGGGCTCATATGGGAATCATATTTGCCTGCATGTTTTTGATTATAATGTCGTTTTACATTATATTCTTTAAACACATTTACAGACTCACGGCAAATTAAACAAAATGCCGAATTGTTCAGCTGAATGAAAAAGTAATCTTCTGTCCATTTTTCGTTAAAAATTCGATTTTTATGAATCAATTTTCGTTTCTTTTGCGCCGAGGTCAGCCTACAAACATGAAAGCGATCATAATAGAAATATAGAAAATTAAATATTTTTGAAATAGAAGACTAAATACGTAACAAAGATATGAATAAATTAATTATGTTACATTTACTTACGTGTTTTCCGAAATAAATATAGCTAATTAACACACAAAGTCGATTCAACCACAATTGAACTGTATCCCTGTTTTAAAATTCAACTGCCGGCCAACAAAACATCAAAGATGAGCGTGTAAGGCACTTAAAAACAGAATCATACATCGCGTAGCAACGCAGTCAGCATCAATGCCTATTATTGACGGCGTACTTGATGACAAGAGACGGAGACTTGCGTAGGTTGCCACATGTTGCAAAAACCTACTGTACTTATTCTGTAACATGTGGTCGTATGGGGAAAATTACATAAAATCTATTATAAAAGTTTTTTTAAATATTTAAACATTAAATAATTCAATTTTACAAGAAATTCCTACATTTATTGAATAAAAATAACAATTGAACTAAATAACATTTGAAATTCATTGTATCCTCATTTGCTTGAGGGCTGCATAGATTAATGCCGAGGGCCGCGAGTTGGACAACCCGGGTCTAGTCGATGCTAGCACAATACCAACGAAAAATTCGGCGGTGACCGGTATGATACAAATATTGTGAATAATAATTATTTATAATTTAAATTATTAAATGAAGCCTAAGTTTATTTAATTATAATTATTACGCTAATACGCCAATAGAAACCCGGTTAGACAGGGCGAGCAGCATCCGAGCTGGCCTAGTCAGCAATGTTACCAAGTCAGCGGAATTTTCGCTAGATCTGGCGGATTTCAATTGTAAATTGCAACAAAATTACCAATCTAGCGGCTAGCGGATTTTTTAAGTTTACCCAAAACTATAAATTTTAGTAAAATGTTTAAAAATCTAAAAAAATTTTAATTCTTCAATCGGCAAATGTTAATATTTTGTTGTGCCGATTTCTGTTTTATAGTTTTGTAATAGTTGGAACTTCCTATTCCGTCGATTCTTTAAAAAAAATTAATAAAAGATGAATAAAATTTAACTTTTGTAGGTATATATTAAATAATTTTTTTGGCGGAAAATAGTTAGGAATTTAGCGGTGACTTCATACGGCGAGTTGGTAACGCTGCTAGTTAGTTACTTACTGCAGTAAAGCAACTAACACCGTGTGACCGCATCATACGAGTTACTGTGCGAGTCGGTCAGTACATTACATCTAACATTTCTTGTATTTACTCGCCTCTCGCCTACCATCTTTACGTCAAGCAGCAGCTCGCATGCAAAACGGATGTCAACTTGCATGGTATTGTGAAATGGGAATGTTTTTATGTTTTGCGTTGAATTTTGGTGTTTTTTAGAGCAATTAAACTGTTTTTTATGACATTGAGACATGACATTAAGATAGCCATATTTAAATAAATGCAACATCCACCATTTCTAGAAAATGAAAACTGTTCATTGAACAAAATGGTGGTCAGTTTAAGCAACTGTTATAAAACGTTTTTTTTTTATTAATTAAATTTTTATAAAAGCTATAAAATTATGTTATTTATAAAGAAGTTACAGTTCTGGCTGTTATTTATAAACCGTTTGAATAGTTCTTTAAATATTGTATGCATTGCCATTTTCCTTTGCATCCAATACTTGACCCAGATCGTTCTGCTTAATTTCGCCAGCTATTCGCACTTGTGTGACCGGGCGAGGCTAGTGGAGCTACTGTCATGTGAATACAAAAGTACAGTAGCTGTCCACTGTTAAGTCAGCAACTCGTAACCAGGAGAACAATTAAAAATTATTGAAAAGTTTGCTTGAAAAATGTGTTTGCCTAGAAACTGCATAAGTTTACTTTGAATGTAATTTGATCAAAAGTGAAGACTTTGTTAATCAAATTACAATTAAAATGAATGAATACTGTTTCACATAGGCAACATATTTTGAAGAAAACTATTTTGAATAATTTTCATGGTACAAAATGTATTTAATAGAATATTTTCATGTTTCTCGAGATTTGCTCGATTAAATTTGTTAAAATTATTCAATCGAATTTGTAAACATTATTGTGCATCTAATACTGACAGATATTAATTAATTTGTCAAGTTTAATTTGTTTATATAGATTGATTGCGTTGCTTAGCGCAAGTGCATTTATCTTTGTAATTCTTGCACGTGTGCAATTTTCAATAGTAATACTACCAGAGACTGAGAATAATCCGAAAAAAATGCAGAATTATTCTCGAATAGTTTCAGTCTCGCGTTGTATTTGATTAGATATTTTTATTAGTCACTTGCTGTAATACAACCAATCATATCATTATTATAGTTGACTTATTTTTATGATTGATATTCACTTTTTTAGTGATTGATATTCATAAAAATAAGTCGAGTATAAATTAGATAATTAAATGTCACTGTTTTAAATTATATTAAATTACTATCAATTAATCACATTTTGATTTCAATTTTAAAAATTTTTCATTGTTTTTGCGACAACGAATCAACGGGAAATTATTTTCAGTATAATAATATTACATTCAAAATTCCCACTATAATAATTATATGATTGGTTGTATTACAGCATGTGATGAGCATTTATGGCTTGTAGAAAAATCAAAAAATAACCATTGTAATTTTGGCACAAGTGCAATTTTCAATGTAAGTGGAATCTGATTTGTTAAAAAGTATATTATAATTACAGATACTATAAAAATGTCTTGATATGATTGATTTACAATTATAGAGGGAAAGCGCCAGTATAATTAGGTTATAATAAAATTACATCATTATTTTTATTAATTTGTAATCTGTAATAATGTAAGTGGAATCTAATTTGTCAAAAAGTATATTATAATTACAGATACTATAAAAATGTCTTGATATGATTGATTTACAATATAGAGGGAAAGAGCCAGTATAAGTAGATTATAATAAAATTACATCATTATTTTTAATAATTTGTAATCTGAGTAGTTAATAATATTTCTATTAAAAGTACTTACTTCTACTGTGTGTGTTCCAAGCACACTCAATGTTTTTTAAGGTTTAGAACTCAATGGAAATTCAAAATATGTTGTACCTATAACGTATAAAGTAATAATATTTTACGGTGGCTATCGATATTATACGAAGATTGTAAATATTAATTATTTTTTAAACCTTTTATTATAAATGGAGTAATGGCGTACTAATTATTTAATATTTATAATATTATAATTTCAACTTATGCTATATTTAAAAATTTAAATTGTAAATAATTATTATTTACAATCTTCGTATAATATCGGTCGCCGCAGAAAAATTTCCGTGTGTATTGTGCTAGCATAGACTAGACATACACACAACTGTATATGTGTAAACATATCATGTAATGGATGTTTTAGAAAATTGACTTTGACGAAGTTGTAGAACGTAAAATCAATGCCAATTGAGATGCCTCCGTAGCTCAATTGGTAGAACAGTGGACATAAAATCCAAAGGTTATGGGTTCGATCTTCTTCCGAGGTGAATTTTTTTAAACATTTATTTCAAATGTATAGTAGACATACACACAACTGTATATGTGTAAGCATATCCTGTAATGGATATTTTAGAAAAATTACTTTGACGTGACTGTAGAACATAAAACCTATGCCAATTGAGATACTTCCGTAGCTCAATTGATAGAGCTGTGGACATGAAATCCAAAGATTTTGGGTTCTCCATCCTAGGTAAAGTTTTTTAAAACATTTATTTCAAATGGAGTAATGGTGTAGTAATTATTTAATAATTATAATATTCTAATAAATACAGCATTGCACAGACATGGAAATATCCACTAGCTAAACATAAAAAAGTAAATTAATGCTCTTTGGGCCAAAAATACCGTAATATATATGATAAAGAAAATATGATCTCAACTTCGCAAATATTTTGTATTAAGGAATTTCAACTATTGTGAAAGTGTTTACGGTATCTTCTTCAATAACGGAAACTACAAAAATTCAGAAATTCGAAATTGTTTGCATACGGTTAGAATTTGAGCTAAGGCGCTACACCAGTGTGTTCCACAAACTTATTGAATTAAATTGACTTAACATGAAAACGGGTAGAAAACTCCATGCAGCAAGACAATATCATAAAATTATAATGTCTGCAAACCAATTTATTTGTACAATAAGATTACTCTTCTTTAATATAGGACACAAATATACAAATGTAGCAATTGTATCAATCATTAATAATTTATAATGAAATAAATAACAGTCTTAAACGAATGTCCATACACACTTTTAAATCGCATTATAAATGATATTTATAATAGTAAATTATAGAAGAGAGAGAGAAGAGAGTTGATCTATGGAGAAACGCTGAATTTCGACTTGATATTTTCCTTATTATTATTTTAAGAAAGTTATATATTACTTTTTTATTTTAAGGAAAATAAAGATAATTTATTTTTATTATAATTATTTTTAAATTTTATTTCGATATATTTAATAATAACATGTAACGCGTCTATTTATAATTATTGAAGCGAAAAATTTAATGATAATACAGGCTCGCTAGAGTGTAGTAGGTAGTACAGATCGATACATTGCGGACGCTATTCCAAATTCACCAAAGTGTTGAAGTTAATAGCATAACTTGTTAATTTGTGAATTGTGCGTAAATGTGTATCATGTTAAGTTATTTATCAAATGACGACATTAACTATATATTATGATATTAATTATAATTAAATATAATTTAATTATAAAAAGGGTCATCTAACATTAATCTTATAATATTAGTATTTGCACTTGTTGGGTTTTACCCATATGTGAATATGTGCTTGTTACTCTAAAATTTACCTCCGATAACTAAAGCGCCATGCATTGATTTTTAATGGCGTATCGTACCGTTAGGCAGGATTGTGCGGTCACCCATTCAAGTGCTGACCGTGCCTAATGTTGCTTAACTTTTGCAAACATTTAACATGGGCGGTACTGTATGTGCTACCTGGCGGTGGTAATATTAAAATCGTTTCTATTGTGTTGTGTGTTGCTTAGCAGCATCGCCAAAATAAAAATTAAATTAGATTAAAACCATAAATTATACAGATACAACATAGACAGAAATAAAAATATACTATAATATACAGCCAGAGTTATTGAAAGCAGTTGAAAAATTAGATTAAAAACAAAAAGTTTTAATAGTTATTTGTATATCAAGGCCAAAAAGTACTACTTTGCTGGACGAGTCTGAAAGTTGCAAGATGAGCGAACGAAGTGAGCGAGGCAAGCTTCAGGCGAGGACATCTAAGAGTATTTTGGCAATGGAAGTAACATTAGAAAATATAAAAATTCTATAAAAAATTAACAAAAAAAAAATTTGTGCGGTTTATCCACGGGAATCTATATAAGAAAAACCGTATAAACTGTTTTAGTTACCTGATAGCAAAGTAGTAAAAAATTCACAAGTGTTAAATTCTGTAAAAAATAGTGTTAGATGAGCAATTTTTCTCAGAAGTGTGGTGGGTTATTAAAAGACATGACCAAGTTTAATACTCCGCAGTTGTCTATAATAGTATTTAACTCAACTAGCGTGATAAAAGTGCTTTTATCGGCGGACAAAATGATATAACTAGCGAGCTGTGGGTCATCTTCTGAAGGCAGTAATACCCGCTTCTTGCGTATATTGTTGAATGTATTATTTGTTCCTCACTTGCATACATATAAGTAAATAACATAAATACATATATCAAAATAAAAATTCTATAAATCTCAAAAGTTGACAAAAATATTATGCTTTGGAAACTTCAGGTTTAGCTGTCACTTCAAATTATACTAATATAAAATATATGTGCAAGCACGAGCGTTAAAAATCATTACCCGAAGCAAAAATTCTTCACGCTAGCTAGTTATAAAATATTTTCAAGGCAAATGCGGTGACTTGATTAAACTGATGTTTACAAGTAAGAAACAAATAAAAACTTTTATGAAATATTCAAACTAAATTATTTTATGCCTGTATGACACTATACAATTTCTTATGTCAAATCACAAAGTTTTTGAAAAATGATGTTGTATTCAAACTAGCAGCAATAGAATGCTGCTAGTTTGAATACAACAACAATGCTTTTTTTGAAATCTTGTATTACAAGAGCATTCAGATGAACGGAAGTCTCTCAAATTACTGAAGCGACAAATTTACAATTACTGTCCTTCTAATTCAGAAATTGAAAGAAATCTACTTTTTTAATAAGTAAACAAAATAACACAAAAATTGGTTTTAAATGGACGATCGATTCATTTATTACAATAAAAGAGTGAAAACAAAATTTCTATAAATATAAATCTGATAATAAAATGTATCCGCAGGTGTACGGTCGATGTCGAATGTAAGCAACGTTAGCCACAAATATAAATACTACTACTAAAAAAATGTAAGTGACCTTGGACGAAGTAAATTGATGTTGCTTCATCTCAATTCCACTTATTGATTTTATATCTTCTTTCTTCTTTGCGACAAAGTTTAAGTTCATATGCACTTGACGCGAAGATATGAAATTGATGAGTGGAATTGAGATAGATTCGTGTGATGATAAATTTTACCTTGAAAAAATCGCTTCCATAGAAGTTTTACTTATACCTAACTATAAAAATTTTAAAAGTTTTTTAGGAACTAGGCGTTTACACATCGCTTTACTCAGTCTATCGATTCAATGTATATATAGTACAAGCAAATAAAATAAATATTTTGAATACACAAATTTGCTTTTAAAGCTGATATTAATCTTATCATACCATAATCGATAAAACGTAATAATAAATTAAAAAAATTATAAAAAAAAATTGATTTAAACTAAATTTTGTTTCTTGGTAACGAACGAATATTAAAAAATAATTAACCCAATAATTAAAAAAGAGTTTAATAAAAAACAATAAAACATACAAGTCAGCATTTTCTCCAATTTGATATAAATGCGAATAAATAAATGAAACCGCAAAGCAGCAACTCCCCTAAAACTTATTTATTTAAAAATCACGAACTGTTTGTTCGTCAAACATCGTCAGACCTCGCAACAGATCGTTCACTGCAGTGACGCAACGACGTTAGCATCGCGACGACCTGCCTACGGGTTCCTTTATTGTTACAATGTTGTGACCTACGTTTAATTTAGTTTTAATTTAATATTAACTAATAAAATTAATAACTCGAAACGATCGGTTGTGAACAATAAACTCTTGAAAGCGCAATGCCGTTATATAAAATTAAAGAGTGTGTGCAATGCAAAAACTCCCCGCCATCGTCGAATATAATACCAGGTTTTAATAATTAGTAAATTAAAAATATACATTTATTTAAAACAAAGTATCGGTATACCTGTAATATCATTAAATCGTAGGACCATAATCACCTTAATAATTATAACGAAAGAATATATTAGATCTTCCTATATTAATAAAATTTTAATATATTATATATAATTAATAAAATAGTGTGATAACTAGTTTTATTTTACAAGTTTGCGTGTGATTTTAATTTAAAATTGTATTCAATTACTAATACTTGATAGCTTTATAAAGCTAGGTTATATTATTGATCTCGAAAATTTGAGATTAAAGTATGTCTAGTGCCAAGTTGTTATATAGTAAGTCGAAATATATATAGTAAATATATATTTTTTGATTTTGTAAAAATCAATAATAATTATTATAAAAAGAGGGACTAAATAAGCTTGCCTTCCATAACAAAAATATAGTGCCTGTTAATATAAAATAAAAGAGAAGTTGATGACGCACACAATTAATAAAAGTTACTCAGCAATAAATATTCATAATTATATATAGTTGCCAATTATCGATTGGTTCTTATTTGAGGGGTAGTCAATTAGGTTAAAAACCACAAACAAAATGTCACAAGTAGTACTTTGTAATTCTAATAACGATAACAATAATAATAGTAATGATAATCTTAGTGAAGATTCGACAACGCCACTCACCATTTATCGGTAATTATTATTAAATTATTCACTTTATCCTCACTGTACACTGTATATACAAATTAAATCACTTCTGATCATTGCATGTACACATGTTTAAATGTATGAGTACTGTAAACAAAACCACACTTCACTGTTTTTAAGTACACTCAAATTAATAATGCAAAAATATTTGCTTCAAGCAAGTTGACCGGGCACAAGAGATATTCCTTTTGTAAATATTTTTTACGCATTACTTCATACCATTAAGATTGTCTGCATCGGGATCGATGCAAAGCAACCAACCCCTCTTTCTAAAGACAATACTTTTCAAATGCCAACGCTACAAAATACTATTTCACAATAAAATATTTACCAGGTTGATAGAAATCATTTAATATGACTTAATGACTTACAAACATCCACAAATTATATGTTATCGCTCCTTCATTTGTTTGTTATGCAATGATTTTAAGTGTATTGAGAACCATGCTTATCTTCACCACAGTAATACCAACATTTCATAGTTAAAGATAAATGCTTTTAAATATAAAGTTGACAATATATAAATAGCACCTTCATCTTAATTGTAATACTGAGGTGGCGATGTGTAAGTGGAGAAATTTAATGATAATTTTTTGAGACGGCTGAAAATCTGTGGTTAAAAAGATTATTGTTTTAAGAACATTTATTACTTTTATTTGCTTTAAGTTAAATATTTTTAATAAATATTATAAATGTATTAAAATTTTATGAAATTATTAGTTTAATTTTTTTCTTAAATAGATATATCTACAGTGTGTTTTGCAGATTAAGCGGGGTTTACACTATATGATTTAATAAAAAATCAACTTTTTGTATATCTTATCCCAAAAAATATTTATTAAACCTGACTAGTTTCGACCAATTACCTAGTCATCATCATACGGTGATAGAAACAAATCACACACAAATATTTGTAGAAGTAAAAAGTTGTTTTATTTGTCAAAATGCAATATCGCATAGTAAAGGCTACCACCATTTAATACATGATGTACTTATGACTTATGGTAATTACAAATAAAAAATCAACACAGATGTTTAAAATACGATATTGAGTTTACATTGCACTTGAACGCTGTGTCCAGGCGTAGTGTAAACTCAATATTGTATTTCAAACGTCTATGTGATTTTCTTATTTAATATTATCATAAGCAAAGTCCTAAGTAATTAAAATGTAAACACCGCTTTAGATGTAACAAGAGAAAAAACTTTTTTATTTAAATTTTTTTATCAAGAGTTTCGTCAATATTTGAAGAAAATAAACGTACGGTTTGTCGTATGCCACTATAGATTTTTTGTCACGGTAGTTTTTTTGTCCGCACTTTGTTTAAACAACTGTAAATATACATAGTTATTTACATATTTTAAACATTTTTCATTGGATTTCTATAGACTTGCGTATTTCCAACAAGACTTGTACATTCCGCACTTGATCTCAGAGAGTGGCTTATGTCACAATTTGAAACTAATTAGATTAGCAGGTACAGACCAAATTTATAGCATTAACTCAACTATCATGGACTTTTGAAAGATAGATTAAATATATATTTAATTATTAATTTTTAAAAATGCCCTTTTCTTGAAAACAAGAAATGATAGAAAATCATTTATAACTATTAATAAATTCATCTCACAAAATTAGATTGAGACAGCCTTGTCAGAATTATTTTTCATTTCAAACATTTTTAGTTTCCGAGATAGCTCCCCCTTTGTGGGACACCTGGTAGATGTGAAACATCGAAATCCATTTTCATAAGAAGCTGTGCATTTTGGTGCTCTATATTGTCACTGTCACTCATGATATTGTTTGTCACTGTCACTAATATAGTTTTGTGTTTTCTGTGCACACTTCATGCTGTTGAGGCTTGCATAATCACCAAGGCAAAGAGGGCAATTTTGGTTCTAACGCGCCATTAGATGTTTATCATCAAAAGCAATTCAAATTGGTTAACAATATTTGTTCTTGACTTACGAATCGATATTTCTTCTTTATTATAATGGTATTATTGAGAAATTCCTACTTCACTGATATAGCTAGCTACACAATTCTTATATTATAATAATACTATTCTATTACCAACCGGATATGATTTCAAACTTTTTATAAATAGCATTTTATTGGCAATTTGTTGCGCTTTTGTAGTTTGTAATATTTTATAGATTATAACTCAAATTGTAATCCGATGCTCTTGATGATATACTAACTCTCCCCTACGTGGCTTGTGAATATTACTTCCGCTCGTGTATAATAGGCTGTACAACTTTTGATATATAATATACTATTGTACGACTTATTGAACGTGTTCATTACTATTTTTTGAAAATATCTAACTTTAAATTAAGTTTTCAACAAACTATGAACTTTGTCATTCTGGACTTTTGACGTAATTAATTTTTTTTTAACATAAAGTTTTAGTTTTGGAAAAATAATTACTATACAGAAAAATTGGGCCATTCACAGGAACACTCCTAGCAGCGTCAAATACGTAGGTGCGGCATGCCGGCGGATGGAACGTTGCTCCTGGCAGTCTTGTTTTGAAATGTGTTATTTTAACGTAAGTGGCATTTTAAGACGTTTACGCCGTCACTCGTAAAATGTCACAGTAGTGATACCGAATGGATACCGCTTGCGTCAATCAACACATTCAAAAAGTTGAAAAACAAAAAATCGAAATAAAATATTTAATTGTTGAAGTCTGATGATAATCAGGCAAATGTATAATCATTATACATATATCTGACTGATAACACCACAGTGTGGTAAAATTATTATCGCAGTACATTTTAAAACTTACACACGTGTATTTTATTGAAATTAAAAATAAAGTTATAATATTTTTTTTAAATAAATAATGACTAACGCATAAAGAAAAATACACGACTTAAATACTCAAAGACATTACAGGGCAAATCTGAAAAGACCCATTTTTTAAATGTTTTTTTCAATACCCAAAACAAACGATTTTTATAAAGATAAGTTTACATAATTCGATTATCGACTTTTGTTTTTCAAATTTTTTAAAGAACCTAATCTTTTTTTATTGTGAAAAAAATGTTAGTATCAGTTGTTTATTTATTTTTGTGGAAGGTGCATTGGTTCTTATCTTAGATAGTTTAGAAGATAGATAGGTCTATATTTTTTACTCTTTCCCTCTTTCCTCTCACTTTTACAGGAAAAGCAGTATTTTTTCAAACCATACCCGGACAAGCAGTAACTGTTACCTTGATTATTAATGAAGTCAAAGTGAGTGGTTACCTTGATTAGATCCTTAGCAATTTTATACGATCCACGTGATTTTTATACTTAATATTTCTAGTGGTTTGATTTAGTTACTCCTCACTATTTTGGTTCTTTCCTTTTCTTTGCAATTAACTTACGGTCCAGGGCTGCATTCAGTATTTACATTTTTTTAGTTTAGACAGTTTTATAACCATCTCTAAAAATATTGATGTATATTTTTCTGTATAAGATTTTTTTGGCTTCTTCAATTTTTTTAGTTAAGCTCCATCTCCGCTTTGTACGCAATGTGCTTTACTTTATGTGTCGTTTTTGGTGCCATTGTTCTTTTTATTGCTACACAAAAAAATCGTTTCTTCATTGCCGCGATCTAATTAGACCAATACACTTTTTATTTCCGGGAGGTTTGATTAGCAGCTAACGGTTTTTTAAAGCTATCTTTGTTGATGTTGGCTGCTTTGTTTAATTTTCCACCCATACTCAGTGATTTTTTCGGCTTTAATTCTCATTTCTCTTCTATCGTAGTCAATGTTTTAGTAGTTTGGGTTAAGGTTAATTCCATTGCATACTTTCCAATCATTGATACGATTGGCTGGGTTTTGTTTCTTGCAATTGACCCTCTCGAACACGCTTTCTATTGATTTTTATTTTCACTTAAAGTGAGAAGTGATATATTTGTATATTATTTGTATTTTGGTATGTTTTAATCAAACAAAAACCAAAATATGCAGATTTTAGAGATTTACAAATTAGTTTATATGAAATGTTGTTATAAATTTGATAGTTTTCTTGTACATTGACATAATTTTTTTTAACATTTAGAATTTTTGTTTTTATAAGTTAACTATTAAAATATCAATCTAAACTAATTTAATTCAATTCCTAGGATTGCCTTACTGTGGAATTGAGCAACTATCTTTCTTTATTATTCTGTTTAAGTCGTCTATGGCGATTTTGAAGAAAAATTAACCAGCACGCGTTGCCAAGTTAACCAATCAAAACGAATTTTTGGGGCGGCACAACTAGAGTTTATTTCTAACATATTTCCCAAATTTCAGAACAATATCTTAAAAACTGTTTGAGTTATGCGTGACACACACACACACACGTACACACTCACGCACACTCACACGCACACACACACACGCACCCACCCGCACACCCACAAACAC
>JARJEC010101337.1:0-38428 GCA_030264575.1 Tachinus sp. AB-2021
ATAAATGAATTATCATTTATTTGTTTCAAATAAATGATAATTCATTTATTTGAAACAAATAAATGAATTATCATTTATTTGTTTCAAATAAATGAATTATCATTTATTTGAAACAAATAAATGATAATTCATTTATTTGAAACAAATAAATGAATTATCATTTATTTGTTTCAAATAAATAATAATACCAAGCACCATAAACTTTTTGAAGCATATGTATGATGGAGCATTTTTATTATCATTTATTTGAAACAAATATTGATATAATTGGATTTGCTATAAAAAATCTCAGTATGACACTTAAAAATCAACAATAAAAATAAATAAACAATCAATTTTATAAATAAACTAATTTTTAAATTTTCAAGTAAATATCTTAAGATCAATTTAAACTGTATTCTATTTTTTTTAATTTAACAAATTTAATTTTTTTGTTAAGACTAAAGTTAATTCAAAATTCAAAGATAATTTCCTATAATATTTTTAGTTTGAAGAGTATTGAACTACTGTAAAACGTTTCCTAACTTATTTCAAGAAAATATCTACAAAAGAAAAATATATAAACCTATAAAAAATCAGTTACCTTGTTTCTGTTTGAATGCTATCTCATTCTTTTACTAACTTTAAAATTGTGCGACAATAAAACTTGCTGATTTAAAAGGAGAATAAAAGAAAGATGATAGATTTATTGCTTAAATTCTTATTTCTTATATTTTCACATAATTGAACATTTAAAAATAATGTCAACCATAACCGTGATTCGGTTGTTGCAAACCGCTAAAGATTCTCAGGAAAGAAAAAGTCTCGGCAGAAAATACAAACAAACTTAAGAAAAAATGCAGAATTCGATTCTCTGGCAAGCAAGACAAAAATAGATAATATGTCCACAATTGCGTTGTCCTGGCCTCTCACATATTAATAAGAAGTTTAATTCCGTTTAGTATTTTTTTGCAAGAAACATGTTAACGGCTCTAACGTTGTACAAAAGACAGGGTCGTAATTTCAAAGTCCTATAAAAGCTTAAAACTACTTGAAACTATATTCGTGGGGATAGCAACTTTAATTATGACTTCTATGCGACACATATCAGGAGTGATACTCGAAGAGGTCAAACAATATACTAAAAACCATATCTATTCTTGAAAAAAAAAACAAAAAACTTAAGAATTAAAGCAGCTTCGCTTCGTCGGTACTTTTTCTATATATATATATATATATATATATATAATTAAATTTTAAATTTTAATGATATTTGATAAATGATTCGTCTTTGTTTTGTTTAAAACGTGACTGCCGTTACCAACAAAATTTATATTTCGAAATGAAACTTTGACACAAACAAAATATGTTCGGGAAGAGAGATTGTAAATGACGTGCTATGGCTACATATTTTGTGAAATATTCCACATATGAACTGCTCTAATATTTTCTTGATTCTATCTTTAGCTTGGTATGCAACTGTTTGGTGTGCTCAAAAATTATTTACAACAGCAGCTTTACAATTATTGAAGCTAATTAAGGAAAGTAGCATTAAGCTCAGCTTCCGTAGGACAAGAAGAAAAAATGGTAGGTCCTGTGTAGTGTCTAGATGTTACATGCACGTTAAAGAACTCAATAATTCAGGTTGGTATTCCTGACTTAGCATCGGTGATTAGTCAAAAGATGGCAGAAATTGATGAGTATGGACATTTGTTTGGATTAATATTGAATAAAACAAAAATATGTTTAATAAATAGATTGGGGCTTGCTAGCGAGACGCGACATCAGTTGACTAAGTTTGAATTTTGTTTCTGCTCCTGTACTTAATGGGTATAAAATATATATGTATTATGTAAAAATTTGGTCTAGCAAAACATTAACCAACATATAAATTCCTACGCTCCATGATAAAAATAACTGTATATATGGATTGTTCTAGGGAAAATTCTTACACGTGGCACCGGTTAATGGGGAACCAATATTAGGGACCTAGATTTCGATTCCCCCCCCAAACTGCGCATACGCGGCTTAAACTACGCGGATCGAATGTGCTGCTCTTGTGCGCGCTTTGAACAGTTTACCGCTTATAGCAGTTTACTGTTACACAATGTCAATAGATTGAGTTGGTCTATTTCTATTATATTATTATATAAAATTATAGTAGAGTTTCTCGAGGATGATAATGCCGACTGCTGCTTGGCGAATATTCTTCTTCGACTGGGTCCTTTGACGATCGGTGCAAACAATAAATTCTCCATAAAGATATGTGGCAAGCCCGCAAAATAAGATATGCGCGCAAACTTTCCCGCAAAACACGTATTCTAATTCGCTATGCGTGTGTCCACCTTGCTTAAACTATACATCTCCAACATTTATTTCTTTAATACTAAACTAATCTTTTTTAATCAGCTGCATATTTGTGTGCCAAGCACCTCAGAAAACGCAAAATTACTGTTATTGCTTCGGTAGTTTATGATGTTCTCATGGACATTGCTAATAAATTTCGTCTCCTTTTCAAATTTCCAGTTCTCTTTAAGGTGTTAGTCAGAATCAGAGTTTCTAACGAGTATATTTTAGTATGTAAACACGCACGTTGCACTCATGTTCAATGTTGCACCGCAACAGTTGACCGATCCTTGTGCCCTTTTGCACCGAGTATGTAAAGCCCGTATAAACCTAAATTCAGGATTTAATCTCAATAGTCGTTTGCAATCCAAATAAACACAATCGAGAGTACGTTATACTATTTATCGGCTTTAACAAGGATTTAAAGCAACTTAACTTAAATTTGACAAATATCATAGTATTGATTGCTGAAAGAATCAAACAATTTTATAAAAATCACCGGCGTGTAGACATTCAAATATAATCAGCAAAAATGTAACCGTCTGACAAAAAAATTACTGAAAAATCTAAAAATAATGACAACTCCAGAAACATCGACGATTCCATCGTCTATTATTAAATTCTACAATTTATGCATATCATTTGATTTAAAAAACAGAATTTCAAACAATAGTTTCTATACATCTATCTTCGGTTGTCTTTAGTTATTCGTTATCGTTTTGCAAAAAGAACAATAACTTAACGATGGATGCCACTTTCAATGAGAATACTTCAAATGTTTTAATAATAATAATAATTTTAGACAATAAACTTGGTATTTCAAAAAAATAAATCCGCCTTTTGTCATTAATTCAATGTAAAAGTGAATATCATAAGAGACCGAAGTGACACGTTGTGATTCTTCCAGTGCAGCAATGCATTATCGATATTTTCACCCAGCAAATTGTGGCACACGTCTTACTTTTGATATTTTCTGTAATAAAATAAAACTAAAATATTTTAGCTTAAATTAAGATAAATATAATTCCCTTCTATATTACAAATTTACCAAATATTATTAATTTTTAATCCATACTTACATAAATCCTAGATTAAATATATGCGGTGCAAGCCAAACTTGATTAAATGTTAAAAGCTCATCGCTCCTTTCACCAATGCATTGCTGCTACTGGATATAGTAATAAACAAACTTCCAAAAAAACGAACTTAAAAACCCTCCATGATCCTGATAATTATACCTTGATTAGGTACCAAAATTTTATTTTGAAAAAAATTGTTTAAATGCAAGCTTTGATAAAAAACATCGTCTAAATAAGAAAAGTACAGCAAAACAAGCCGTACTTTTCTGAAGTTTTATTATAATATATTTTAATTACTCAAGCTTTATTCAAATTCTAATTGCAGAGGAAATGTCCAATCAAATTAAATTAGTAAGAATTGATTTTCAAGTTTTTTTGTATCCTAAAGCCAGCCGATAAGGGTAAATAATATAATTAATAATTAATGATATATTTATGTAAAGATTAATTATTTTAGTATTAATCAATTAATACTAAAATATATAGATTAGTGATTAATACAATGACAATATTTTTTTTCTAAAAAATATTTAAATAATGGTTGCCTAAACTTGTCTTGGCTGCATCAAATTATTTTATTGAAATATTTTTTATTAATGCGTAATGAAGCCATGTGTTATTCTCACCTCTTCGAGACGACCCTGCTGTCTACGCGTATAATTTATCCTAGATTTCTAGCTTCTCACATTTAATAGTATAAATTCCTTCGAGATCCTTTTCCATCCAGCTAAGATATTTCTAATATTATCTTAGAAACTCGTATCACAAAAACCTGAAACTTCCTTCTGAGATATTACTTAAGCGAAAAACACATCAATTTTAAGTCGCTGTTGCAACAGAGGTGCCCCTTTAACAGACTCAATTTAGAATAATTTAATAAAATCTTAACTATATTTAGACTATAGTAACGTAATATCTATTTGTGTACGCGTGAGCAAATTAGACGCAAATAAGACGTTGTTCAATATATGGTTGGCAAAAAATTTAAAAAAACTAAGTACTTCTGATAACACTTAAACAATTTTTATGTTTGAACACACTGTTTTATGCTGCGATCGTTGCAACAAATATGTATATTAAAAAAAACATAATACGTATGTTCATTATATTTTTAATTTTTTCAATGTTTTATTGTCTTAGAAAATATTTTCTATGTCAGTATCATAATTTATTAGTGTAAAAAAATATTTTTTGTTGCTTTTATTGATAAAGGCTATTCTTTTAGAAATATGCGATTTTTTAAAATAGAGATATTATCAATGTTAACTAAAATTAGAAAAAAAAACTTTAATCAATTAGGAATAAGAACACATAAGCAACTTCTTATCAAAATATGTGTTGCTTGTATTTCACTGCTCAGTTCACCACACCGGCGCGACTACTAATGTCTCAATATTTAGTGCTACTGGAACGTTAATCAACAATCTTAAAATTGGACAAAAGGGGTGAGCTCCTCAACCAAAGAAGTAATTAAATGACTGTGCTCACAAGTTTTAAAACTGTTTTTTTCCATTTTTGCTATTAGGGAATTGAATTATTTATTTATAATTATTTATTAGAAATATTTTTTATTAAAAATACCTGGGCCAATTGCCGCATTATGTAATTTCAGTTAATTTCGGGTGCAAGTTTAAGACATAAATATAATAGTTTAGGAAATTGAATATTGGTAACCTTTACTATGTTATAATACATTTTAATAAATAAAACAACTTTTTATATATCTTGTGACAAACATTATTGATTAGACCGGACTAGTTTTGACCAATTACCTACGGTCGAAACTAGTCCGACTTAATAAATAGTTTTCGTGATAAGATATATAAAGAGTTGTTTTACTTATTAATAGTTTTGGCATCATAATACACCACTGCGCCTTTTTTGTTCGTCATTAAATAAATGTAATAAGAGTACTTCTTCTTGTACATGCTCAAAACATACTTAAAAGTTCATGTAATAATGCTGTTCGGTAATAATAGCTTTGAAGAGTTAAAAGTGCAGACATATTGATAGAATCCCGGAACTGACTTTAATTACGACATGAGAAATGAAGCAGTTTTAATCTGAAATAATTACAGAAAGGTGGTATAATTCACAAACCGAGTTATTCTGATCAAACGAGAAGAGCGAGCGAGACTTTATTTTACCATATAAAGCCTCGCTTCCTTTGACCTTAATTCCTTTTATTTCATTAAAAGCATGGCTTCTACAATTAGGAACCTGGGGTAGCAAGCTTACTTAATCCGTTATAAATTGTCATTGAACACATTTAATTGTTACCGATATTTTCACATATTTGTAACATCAGTGATAACAGCAAATAATACTTTATTTTAAAATAGAATAACTTTATTACCATTTTACAAAAATGATTATTAAAAAAATATTAGCTATAATAAAATTAAAACTATTTATATAAATTAATATAAATCAGGATGTCAATTTAAAATTATTATTCATGTTCTCTATTGATTCAATAATACGTCATTACATTCATTTTAAATATATGTATATATATTTATATATAATTATAATTATCTTTACACACAACTAAAATATAAATATAAACAGCTCACATATCCTATACTATGTATGTAGTTGTGTTTTATTTAATAAATGTTTTTGCAATATAATCAAACATCTTATCCCCACAGGAAATTTTAATGAGAATATATGATGGATTATTATTTCTATTACCGATATTAATACCTTTTTTATCAATTAATATCGAATATACAATGCGCTCATCAAAATAAATGTTCACATGTATTTTATAGTTATATAACAAATATTAAATGAGTGTTCACTCCGAGTAATATATACTATTTTAACTTTAGGCTTGTATTTAAATTTAAATTATATCAATAAAACTATACTTCAAATTGAGCAAAGTTGCTGACATCTGGTATTAAATTTTTCACTACACCAAAAGCGAAAGTTCTATTGTCAGAATACCTTTTATATAATTACTGGTGACAGAAATTATTTGTGTTGAAATTATTGGTTATAACGCCGACTGACAAAAGATAAAATTGGTTCTTCATTTTCATCAATATAAATATAATGTAAGCAACCATATTTACATATAAAATAAATATAATATAGATTGTCATGTAAAGTCACACCAGTACAATGTTTATATGAAATTAAAATCAATAAATCTTAATAAATCAATTCTCTTGGTTTCAAGTAATACTATAATATAAATACTATAAGTTAAGAATATATTGATACCTACATTGTAACATTTAATATATTTTATGTGATAATAATTTCAGGTGTAACTAATTGTTTGATTGAATTGACTACCACTGAACAATATTATAACCTGGAAGGTGACATTCTTTTTCGCATTACTCTAAATTTTTGGCGCTATTAGTGGTGTACTAAACTATTTCGTTATTAGTAACAAAATGAAAAATAAGTGCCTATAGTATTAAAATAGATCAATTTTTAATCGCTTGAAGAAACTAGAGGACGCATGATGTACTAAAACTTTTTCTTCTTCCGCACGCACGATTTATGCAAAGCGTATATTATTTTGCAATTTTTAATAAAAAATAATCGCGGTAGCAATTATTGAGTATGACAATTTTTCTTAAAAAATATATGGATTTATTTTTTATTTAAATTATATGTCAAATATAAAGTAAAAAATTGTTGCCAACATAATATATGTTCAATTAATATTTGCAGAAATGTATTTTAAAATAAATACCAAACCTGTATTCTCTATTGAATCTATCCTTGATTCAAATTAATCTTATATAATGGGTTTATTGTCTCGTTTTGCATTAAATATGAATTTAATTGCGATTTTTCAAAGAAATTTAGTCATATCATCTCATCAAGCAATGTTAATCATTTTCCTGGGGCACGACTAAAGCTGGTTTGAAAGGTGTTTTGAATATTTCAAGCCTCTAGCTTCTAAACTTTTTGAGTTATGCATGACACATACATACACACATGCACTCATACATTAAATTAATACTAGTAGTATTGTATTTGTTGAATTTTACCCAACTGGCCATCGACCTTGAGGTCCGGAGGGCGTGTTCATGTAAGTTTATGTGTGTTGGGTTAAGGCCAATTACTCTAGAAATTTGCCTCTGATATCTAGAGCGCCATAAATTGCCTAACGTTGCTCAATTTTTGCAAACATTCGTAAACGGCCGTATTGGATATGCCACCCCGGCGCTTGAAATTAATACTATTTCTCAATAATGTTTGAAAGAAAAAATATAATGTGACTTTTTCAATTACTATAAACTAGTTATCTACATATAAATAATAAATATTCAGGTTAGATATTATCTTTGTGGTTTGTCTTTATACATTCCGTACACACCAGTCTGTTTTAATCAACGCTGGTTATGATGCATATAAAATTTTCATTTATAGCGTAAGAAAATTTTAAAATAAAATGTTATGGATATTAAATTCCTTGGCCATGGAAGGAATTACAAGCGTTAATATATCAAGGATAATTTGGTTAGAAATTTATGCTCCCTCCAAAAACTCAGCATGGAAATACATGCTTCGGGATTATAATTTTCCTAACCAGCAAGAGCTCTATCTGTGGTCGTGTTTTTATTATATCATATATATATATATATATATAAGGCTTTGAATTACACCCCGCGTCGTTACTCTTTCTTCAAACAAAAACACATATGCCGCTTACTTAGCGGGCTAAAAGATAATGTAATAATAAACTTTGTGTACGTTTTAACATAATAACGTTCTGGGGTCCTTTGTGCATTTACTCGACGCTTCGTTTTCATGCGAAACTTTCATTATTTCACGCCTCCGAGCAGTTTATGATAAATTCAAGAGACGTAATGTATGCGAATGCATATAAAATAGAAAAATGTCTTTGTTGGCAACAATCTCGTTATTTATGTTTACACAATGCTGAAGGAAGTTCAATTAGAAGAAATGATTTCGTTAAAAATTACAGATAACGCTCACATTTTATAATTGGTGAGTGCGCTGCCGGTTTTACGTCCGTAGAGATTCCTTATTTGATCCAGACGTTCCAACTCTATTTCCTGTTCTAACAGTTCCGGTCGGTATTCTGACCGTGTTCTCGGATTACGCCAATTGCCGACGTGAATTTGCTCTCGTTTCTGCCTAATAGGTCTTTGTCTTTTTCCCTTATCTATTAAGGAAATGACCCAGTAAGGCATTTCTTTTTCCTTTTCGACAAACACATATAAAATTCATTTTAATTACTATCTAGCTTAACACAAATTGTAACAAGCCCATGCTATAATGGTGGAGGTGCCGGGTTAAGAAAATAATGCTTAAGTATACAATTCTTATTACTTATATTTAATGTTAATAAAAATATATGAATCATTAAAATATACAAATACAAAAAAACATAATTTAAGAGAGAAAAAATGAAATTTTCAAATGCGTTAGTTATCAAATAATTTATACTTTTTATGTACGAACATAGAAACTTTAAGTAAAAAAATAAAAAGGAAAATTCTCCTATTATATCAATAAATTATTGAACAAAGATTGTTGGAAAATTAAGTAAATTCCCTATATGATCTGCACAGTTAGTTTCATTTGTACAGACAGAAATCAGTGCGATGTAATCTGAAGAGAACCTTAATAACCTTAATAACACAGATTGAAGTTTCCATTTTTTATAACACGCGAGAGGGCCACGAGAAAGAGGACCGGTCAAATAAATTTCGATTTCGCACAAAAACTTCCACCAAAAGTTATTTAACTTTTAAACAAGCAAGAAAAGAAAAAAAAACAATTCGGGTTTGTTTGGCGTCTCTCGACGACGGCATAAAATATTCAAGTAATATCATACCCCAAGATTATGTTTGATCTGTACCTTAAACTTCAATATAACTCGAGCTCTCAAGAAAATAAGCAAATATTTAAATAAAGTTTGACGCGCGGTGCGGCGAGAAATCCGGTTATGCGCTCCTTATTGTCATTCCATTTTAATATTACGGCTTGCTATTAACTATGCAGCAGCACATCATAATCTATGCATACTGTTATGAATATGGATAAGAATACAAAAAATATTGTGCCGGGTACGAATCGGAATCAAATTTAAAATTCATGATGCCACCGGAATTTTAAAAGAATCGCAATAGCATTGTGTTAAAAAAAGTCATTAATTTACTACACAATAGATGTTTCTTAACTTTTAATAGTTTAAAAAGATTCATGCCTTTAATGATTTACACTGGGTGGTCATGTAAATAAGTTAAGTAGTAGTAAGTAGTTTTTAAAAATAAAATAAAATAATATAAATGCAAATCAAATCAAGTGTAACTAAGATTAAGACTAAAAATTAAATAATAATAAAAATAAGTAAAACAATCGAAACACAAGTGGCTCAATACTTAGTGCTGTTCCAAGTGTCCCAGATTCGAATTCGGGCAGACCTTACTTGTGATTGACTTTTTGAGGTCAAGCATTGTATTGAGTACACCTTCTTTAAACACAATAATTTAGGTTGAAATTCCTAGATTAGCGGTAAATTTCCCAGATGTGGTTAATCTTTGGCGTCAGTTATTAGTCTCAAAATAGGACAGAAATAGACGTTAATTAATGCATTAAACAGTAAAACAATAAAAAATGACAAATTGATTTAGACTAAATATCGCGTACTTCTGTTAATTTGTCTAAAATTAAGTAATTTAGAATTCTTCAATTTGTCCTAAAAGAAGACATTTAAAAATAAACAAAAATAGTTATCAATTTGACCATTAAAATGCGTTTTTATAAGATTAAAAGCATCATCTGTGGTGCAATTCATAGTTTTTTGTACTGGAAGCACGTTTCTTAATCGTAAACGTTGTTGATCCGAGAGGAAAATAAGAAGTTATTTTCTCACTGTTTATTCTACCTACTAATGCGTCAAGATATTCAAAGACAGTCAAGAAATAATCGGCAACGACAAATTCGTGCAAGCGAATATTAAAATATCTTAATATTGACAAAACTTAATGTTTCCTAAAATGTCGCAATATTATCAATATTCTTAATATTTGATAATAATATTGATTCATTCACGGAAATTTGCTATGCATTTTTGTATCTCATAATATTATTTGTCACTCTCAAATATTTCTATACCACGAACTGTATGTCTTGGAATTTTGTCATTACCAACGTGAACAGTAAAACAGAAGTACTAACGCGCCATTAGATGTATTGCTTCAAAATCATTGACAACTTCTGGAAGTAGCCCTATTGATTTGCTATGATATTAATGAGGAGATCACTGTTTTAATCCACTAGTACAATCTCTGAAGCACAATAAACAATAACAAAAGAATTAAAAAAAACAATGAAAAAAGCAATAATTGATACATAAAATACAATATAAAGCCGTGCCAATAACCCAAAATATAAAAAATAAAGCATTTGGAGCTTTATTTTTTATATTTTGGTTTATTGGCAGAAAGAAGCTATGCAAATAAAAATAGAAAAAGAATAAAATAAAACATGTAGGAGCTTAGAAAAATCTAAATCGGTGTTTACACTATTTGATTAGCATATGATTGTCTTATGACTGGTAAAATTTACGCTTCGTTAACTTTCATTTAAAAATAATTAACGTTGGATTACTAGGAAGACAGCAAAACAAGTTTCTTGCATTTAGTGTTTCTATTTATCTCTCTTTATTCAATTATCAAAATTTGACAAAACACTTGGTTTCCTACTATTACTGAAGAATGTAAAACTACAAAAGTAAACAATACAAAAACTAAAAATAAGCACAAAACAGTAGAGTAATTATTGACCAACATCCTAGGTTTTAATAAAAATAAAACCTTGAAATTATTAGTAAACATAAGTTAATCGGCATTACTGACAATTATAAGACCATTGATAAAGTTGAAAGATTAAATGAAGAATCAAGAAGTGATTAAATTTGATTAAAAAAATATGATATGTAAATTGCCCGTAATAAATATTATAAATATCATTGTTCATAATTTCACATTAATTTTATATTCTAATTAACATTTTCAAATCTGTTTCGTATTTTTTAGGTATATCGAAAAAATAGTTCAGTTAATAAATTATTATTTATTCAATATATACGACTTTTTTCGACTTTAAAGTTAATTGGGTATTTAAAAACAAAACTTTTAAGGAGTAAAATGTTGTATTGTCATTTCATATATCATTTTACAATGGTCTGAAAAATATAAAACGTGGAAAGCGGCCAATTTAACAGAAAATAAATTTATTTGAATTTGTATTTTTGATGTTTTGCCGGATATCCGTCTTTTCTATAGCATATTGCATTATTTATACGGTGAAAGAGAAGCATATATTATGAAAACATATTGTATGAGGAAACTTAAACAAGATATGAAAGATATAAAATACCTTATTTTATACAAAAGTAACGGTCGTCATAAAAATATATAAAACAAAACAACGCGAATAAGAAAAAAAATGAATACGAGACGCATAAAACAAAAGACGCGCGACAAGCAAGGATAATCCAGTGTTTTAATATATTTCTTTCTCAAAAATATACATACGGGTGAACAATACGTTGGGCAAAATATTTCCAGGGGAAATGATATTGCCCCCTTGTAAAATGTATTTCTACCCTTTTTGTGTGTGTATGTTTCTAGGGCCCCAAAACGACCGCCATAATATGTCCAATATGTTTAATATAAACACGAAGGTCTCGGCCGCTCATATCCTGCAGGATCATCCCTTCCGTTGTCTGAAATCCTGCTGGCTATATTATCCTTATGTGTACCGCTGCTGCACGGGTTCGGAAGCGTGCCAATTTGTAACTATTATATTATCTTTTGCCATGCAACATTCTCATATTCGTTTAGCTAATTGGGGGGTAGATTTTCATTAATTTTAATTTTGTGTATTTTCGTGCCCGCCTCTACGCTTTGCCAATAATATAATTTATGATAGGGGAGATATAAATTATTACATTTTTAAATACTTAATGATACTACTTCAATTAATATATAGCCACTTCAACTTGATTACACTGATTTTGCAAATTAATTTATACACTTGAACGTAGTCAACAAACGAATTTATCGTATAACTTGTGAAAATACATCTTAAGTCTTAAGTTGTAAGAGGTATTTTCACAAGTTAATCAATAAATTCGTTTGTTTTCTATATTAATAGTTATCACTTGTGTCATGTAGTTAAGTCCAGCAATCGGATTGAACTGTTTTTAATAGATGATTACATAGAAACAAAGATATATTTGGAATAATCGTTAGTTAGCTACTTGAATGACAATTCTGGAAATTCTTTATAACATTTTCATTTTGCAAATATCCGTAAGGCGGGATTTACATTATGTGATTTACTTATGACATTGCTTTTGATAATATAAAATAAAAAATTACACAGACGCTTAAAATTAACTTAATACCGTAACTGTACACTATGAATGGACACAGCATTAAATTTAGTGTAAAGTCAATATAGCATTTTAAACAACTGTAAGATTTGCTATTTAAAACTATCCATAAGCAAAGTCACACATCAGAATAAATCTTTGTTTATCGAATTTATCTCTTCACAAATCCTCTCATGTATAGTTTGCGTAAATTATATTGTACACCGTGCCCTGTCCACACGATTCAGATGTGCATGCGCAAGCTACAGTCCAGTCAGATCCTTTTGGCCTGTACGTACTTATCTAGAAGGTTGCCAATATTCTACGCAAGTTGTTTGCCAAAAACACCTAGATATCGCACAAAAGTATATTTCTACCGTTATATTTAAATTTATTCATATAGACAAGCGCGACAAAAAATGGTACATATACTGCGGCCCCAGATTTATGTAGTTCCTATCTCAATAACGTGTTTTTCGTTTTTGTTGAAAGAAAAAATTCCTTTTCTGTTTTTATTATTTTTTGTTTATAGAGTAGCAACAATTTAAAATTCCATAGTACGCCTTCAAACATTTGATTTGACCGTAAAATTAAAATTTTTGACATTTTGCAAAATATAGCCAATACTGCCAACCGTGCTTAACTGCTGCAGTGTCAATTAATTTATTCGAAAATAATTATGATAAAATGAACATAGAAAATTTTTCAGAAGTGGGGAACATCCTCAACGCTGGCAACACTGCTCAAAACTCACAAGACTGTATGTCGGCTCGTGCCTTATCCATAATCAATGCCGTGCAAACTTAGTTTGCAGTCCACAAGCCGCGCTCAAGGGACTGCACGATATACAGTTTTCTCGATATACGTTAACAAACCGGTTTGTGCAGGCAAGGTTTAAGTAAAGCATGTACGTGTGCAAAGTCCATTAGAGTTTATAATGAAGTATGAAGTAGAGTCAATTTTAAATTTTAATAATCGGTATAACTTTACTAACCGCAATAACAAGAAATGAAAAAAATTAAACAATTTGGAAACATGCGCTTATAAAAGATCAAACAGCTGTGGCCCCTAGGAACCGGACATTATCTCAATATATTCATTGGAGCTCTTCATTTACAAATGTTTCATATCAATATATCAAACTGATTTAATTGTAACGGTGTGGCCATTATCTGAAAAACAGTATAGCTCAATCACACCAAATATAAACACTCCACAAGACGTTACCTTTTAGCCATGAAGTGAATATTTGTGCATTTTATTCGAATTATTTTCTGTCCAGGACAAAAAGTTCTGATACTACAACATAGTCAGTTTATTAAAAATGCTAGCATTGTTCAGTCTTTTCAAGAATTACCTACAAAAATGTATCAATATGTTTAACCGTTTGGATTATATGTATCTTACATGGATGAAATTTAAAATTCAAATAAGTTTCGTCGCAATACTTCCATGGCAACCTATTAAAAAAAGTTCAATCCTATTTCTAAATCTGCAATTAATCTTAACAAGAACTTTCTCTAACCTACAATTTTTGGTTTATAGATATTTTCCGATAACTGATGAGCTAATTATGATATATACGGTCTTTTTCACAACGCGTTTCCATTGTAACCCCAAATTTCTGTTGGAAAAATATATGTAAGCAAATGAAAAATTATTATTAATTCCTAAAAATATTGAGTTATGTAACAAAAAATATTATGACTAATAAAATTTCGAGTAAAGATGATTTAGCTGTTATCAAGAAATGTACTATAAAAAAAAGTAGAAAATTATTATTTTTTAACCAAAAAGAAACAAAACTTTCAGTTAAATAGTCGTACTATGATTTACTTACATTAAACTCAAAACCTCGTGTTTCTCATAACAATCAATACCTGATAATCTACCTGCGCAACATAACATTATGATAAAAATTATAAATAAAAAATTGTTTCACTCGGTTTTTATAATTTACAATGGCAACAAACTAGCCAAAACTAGTCGGAAAATACATATAATCCAATAAAAAACATATACGGAGTGGAGCAAAATAACCTCCCAGATTTGTCGGGTGAATTATGAATAAACAGTAAAAGATAACAAACAACGTTTTTATTTTCTAAAAGTACAACACGTCCAAATGGTGGCCTAGGCACACGATACATATGTTAAGGCGTTCCATAAAGTTTTCGGCCACATTGCCCAGCAAATCTTGAGGGTTTTTTGGCAATTGCATGCTTCAAAACTTTGTAAACATCAACTTTGAGGTATTCCTACAGAGAGAGAAAAACGCAGGGGGTCAAATCCGGGGATTTGGGATGGCACCAATGGAACAACGTCTCGCAACAAAATCGGCCGTCCCGGCCGGAAAATATTTCTTGTAGAAAATCAGGACCTTAGGTCTTTCTTGGTAAAAATAGAAGGATGTATCATGTTTTTCCATTTTGGGCCGTAAAAAATAATAAAATATATTAAATCTTGCAATAGCTAGCCAAATTTGCTGTCACAGTTGAATCTCCATCTACAAGAAAAATGATTCTTAATAATGCCTTTAAAGGACACAGCGTACCAAACTATAACTTTTTTAGTGTAGTTCCTGAGGATTTACAATTGCCCAGTATTGAAAGTTTAATTTGTTAGCTGTGCCAAAAAGGTGAAAATGCGCTTAATCGCTAGTCCACACAATAGCGAAGAAGGGTTCAGCAGGATTGTATCAGAAGCATCTGTAAGTCTCACGCAGCTTCTTACGCTTAAATCCAGGTCAGTGTGCATCTTATATTGGTAGGTATACGTCGTAAAATTTTCTGTATTGTTCTGGCCAAAAACAAAGAGCAACTGCATTTTACACACAAACTGTTTTCGTGCAGAATGCGCGAAAGATTAGTTAATTAGAAAAATAATTAATGCTCTAACTGCTGCGATGTGTTCCGGTGTTCTCACACTCTTGGGTCGCCCAACTGTTTTTTACAGAGTGTCCGTCTCTCTTAAATAACTGATTCATTTTTGAATAGTTTTAGTTTCAGGAACTCTGTCACAACTAGCTAAACCAAACAGCCTGCAAAAAGCTCTTAACTTCATTACCACACTTTTCCCGATATTTTCATGTCTCAACAACAAAGCTGCGTTGATCTCCTAACCATAATGCGATGACTACTAAAATTACGGTTCTTGCCCTGATCTAATCGCACCTGCACTATCCTTCTACCTTCTCTGGAGACCCTTCAATGATGGCTTGAAACAAGGGAGGTTATTTTGCCTCACACTGTATGTATATTTGACGCATATTCACAAATTTATTCAATATGCTTCAAATCTATTATTAATATTCTCATATTTTAAATAACTATACATTTGTTTTATCTAAAAACATACTGTCGGTGCAAAAGTTGGCAAATGATATGGCTTCAAACTAATAGAATAAATCGATTTTGTAGTTGATCCATTGTTGACTATTCAGCACTCTATTCTTTCATTAATATAATTCCTATCAGAATGGATGCAGTTTAGTTCAACATATTTAATGTCAAATCATTTGATATATGTACATATATTAACATTTTCATACGATGGCTTAATTGAACGGGTCGTTTTAATGAGCTAATTCAAATAAACGGAACGGAAGACTAGCAGAGGTCTTCCTATCATTAGTTTTGCCTTATTATTAGCTATATTAATTGAATAAAATATGCTATTACAATTTCATTATATTAAATGCATTATTAGTTTCAGTTTTACTATTTTTAAATAATATGATTAAAAAATAAAATTGTAGGTTGAAAAAAAAAACAACCTACAATTTAGTCCTTAAAAGTGAAATTTCACTTGTAATACAAATCTAAGTCAATTCCCAAAAAAAATCTGTCAAATATAAAATAAAACAGAACCATCTACAATTTACATATCATTGATTTATCTTGTCAACCTGTATTTTCGTGGCTTAAAAGCATTTCAATCTCATAATCCAGTTCAGCGAGAGCAGCAGTAAAAAATAAATTAAAAACATCACAGAACCAAACGACCAAGTGTTTATAAATAAAACAAACCTCGATGACCGGATTGCTTTTATCCGTTAGAAATTATGAGCCGCATGCACAGATCAAAGATTGAAAAATCGCAAGCAATAAAAAACATAACGGAGAGATTTGTTCCACGGGAAACAACACAGGTGTATTTACTACATACATCCATTATTTCAGATTTGTCGAGCAAAATCTTTTGATATATGTAATATGTATACATTACTTTCTACACAAAAGTTAAAAAAACACATAACCAGTAATAACAAACAAGGCTATGTATTATTATTATTTGCAAATAAAAATTAATAGTAAAAATAATTCGCATTTAAGAAAATTCTATAGGAAATACATAAAGAACTTGAAAAATAAAGTATTTTAAGACTGAACAGCAACATCGAAAAAGAATATAAATAATACAATACGTCGCGTGTTTAATTGCATAGCTATAATTTTAATTCATCAACACATTATTTTTTATGTTACTTGCTTTCCTATGTAATTAATCACAAAATTATGAAGAAATTGTACCTGCTCAAATATGCAGATTAAATAAAGTAACTGTTTTTATTCGCTTATTATTTTACATGTTAAAAAAGTCAATGTTTTAAAATTTATATTTATAATTTAAATTATATAAAAAAACCAATTTTAAAAATAGTATTTTTCTCAAAATGGTCATCAATTTCAAGATTTATACAGGGTGTTCAAAATTGAATAATGTTGTATAAATATTTTGTTATTAATAAATAAAATTAATTTTAGTTCCGATGATAATCGAAAAAGAAAACAACAAAATGCGTTTTTATAAAATACTTATTATTTTCGTTAGAATAAAATTGACAACAGCCAGTGTTTCCTTGGTAGGCGATTCAATAATTCCGATGTAACCTAATTTTTGCCTTCATTTAAAATTCCCGATTAGGGATTATTTTAAACTTTAAGACATCAAAGAAACAGCCCAAAACAAATAAAGAACCTGAAAACACCTAAAAAATACCTTAAAAGTATTTGGCCGTCATTATCTATTTCTCCAGATCTATTTCAATTTTAAAAATGCTTGTGACCCAACCACCAATGGAACATGGTTTAAAAAAAGTGCATCACTTCTGGTAGAAGTTTGAAGCATCAGGTAACTCAATTTCTTTTCTCATTTTATGAATCCATGACTATGAATCATATAAAAACATCAATAATAAACTTATACCACAAAAAACAGACATATTTATTTGTTCTCATTGACACAAAGAAGAAAGGTCACTACAGAAAATTTTAGGAAATACAACCGCTATTGGTATAAGAAAAAATAAATCAGCTCAAAATGTAATAAGCCTAATTTAAGAAAAATTATCAATATAATCCAAATGGACCCAGCTTTTCATGATCAAGAAGTCACAATACTAGAAGTATGCCATCACCATGTACAAATTAAATAGTAGTAGTGGAAAACTATAATATATATATATATATATATATATATATATATATATATATATATAACTATACTCAAAGATATAGAATAAAAAATAAGAAAACAGAAAAAAAAGTTTGAATAGATTAGAAAATAAAAAACCAAAACCAATTTTAAACAAACAACAATAGTCAACTGAGCTAATATTGAACTTGTTCAATCATTTCAAACAAAACAAAAACAGTTTTTATTTTCATTTTAGTTTTATAGGTATGACTTTTAAAATTAAAATAAACAATTACTCTATTATATACATAGTATATAATAAAAATAAAAAGAAAATGTAATTATTGTTTTATAAAACTAGTAGTAAACATTAAAAGAGACTAAAATCGATAACCTACTTCATATATTTTATTGTAGATAAAAATCCAATTAAGTCATCAGCCTTGGTGTAAAAATTGATAATTTTAAAAGGTTCAACACGAAACATCGCGCTCGTATGCGTAATTCATCATCGTCCAAAACATTATTATATCCTACGTTGAGAATAAAATTGCTCATCATTTTACTCATTAACTAACACTTACAAAACTGACTATATACAGTATAATAGAGTGGATGTAGAGGAAAATAATCTTTTTGGTGTAAAAGGCCCTAATTCATCGTTCTCGTCTCGCTGTTCTTTCCATTATACAAGCTGCAGGAAATCAAAGATAAACATCTCTCGCGATGTATTCGGTTTGTTTCCTGCGTCTCGCGCTCGCAAACTTTATTCTCCCGGACCGGCTCCGATAAACTTACATTTAGATGACGCGATTACGTTTCCCAGCGATTCCACACAATTTTACAAGAAAAATAATATAAGAACGCAAGGGGAGAGAAAAAGAAAGTAAATATAATATTGAATTGTATTTTCTCTGTAGCGCATTTGCCACAAATGCAATAACACAGAAAATATATATTTTTTCTGTAAATAGAACACGTTAAGCTTGCTTGTAATGTGATATAACATAAGTAATTTAAAATTGTAAAATAAATTTTAATAGCATGAAAATATTGGGACAATCTCTATACAGTAAAACTTTTTAAAAGAATGATTGTTTAAAAAAGGGATCTAGTGAATAAGCAGTTAAATACTTTTAGAAAAGTATTATACAGGATTAGTAAAAAATCTCGGATCTGAGTACATAAGCTATAACAGATCTGTGACAAAATCCCATAAGAATTTACTAAAATTACATTTTGTCTCAAACCTCACTGTCCGGACCGGGATTCGATATAATTTGTGGTTTCTTAAAAACCGTTTAGCGACCTATTATGTACTAATAGCCACCAATAGTTAGTGGCTAAATGGTGGCTATTGGTAAACCCATGTAATAATTTCGTATGTAATTAGACATAAATATATTTTGAATATTTGTTTCTGATTTCTTTTTAATAGAACACTATTTTTGTATTTTTTAATTAGAATAAATTAAAAAAAACTAAATATGAATCAAGTAAAATATATATAAGAAATTGTACCAGATAGAAAATTCATTTAAAATAATATTTGACTTAAGATAAAGAAAGTTTGTCGTAATACCTTCAGTGTGTCTGGTATTCTTATATTACCAAACCAATACATTTATGAATGCTCATTGTGGGGCAAATAAATTTAGTTGAACTATGTAACAAATAACAGTGTTCATAAATACAACACTCAAAATAATAATTTTATAAGACAAAAACAAAACAGACTTACAAAGTCACAAAATAAACCTCGCTACTTATGCACCCAATCTACGTGAATTGTGAAAACGCTCAACATTAAATTGTTTACAGCTAAAATTAAAAATTATCTAGTATCTAACGCTTAATATAACATAAATAATTGTATGTCAAAAGAACGTGAAAATTGTACTATCTATAATAAATATTCAAAATATACTCTGGTTGCAGCTAGAAACTGAAATAAATTATAAATAAAATGTATTACTATAATTTTGTATCATTTCTGCAGAAATAGAACACATTTCATTAGCTATGTGTCCCTCTAATTCGTGTATATATTTTTTTTCGATTTTTATACACTTGCTCTTTGAAATGTTCCCAAAAATTCCGTTGGCTATAAGTCTAGCCGAGCAATTGCTCCTCAGCGTCCAATTCAATCGGATTTTATGATTTTATCTATTATTGTTTCAAAAAATTTAGATGATCTTCAAATAACTCCTAAACCACATGTAATTTAAAAGGTTTGAGTTTTATAGATTTGTATTGAGCATAATTTGTAAAATCTTGTGCTTATTTCCTAATTTTGTTATGGATACGTGCCAATTTTCTTGCACAGTTAACAGAAGGAACATTTAGACTGATATTTTCATCAATCGCTGTTCTTGAACGTTCAGTTCTTTCTAAATCTTGTACTTAACAAATTACTTTATACATTCTGAACTGTCCAATACACTTCTTTAAATAAACTTTAATGATCATCATAATATCTACCCATTATCTTTCGTGTACTACAATTATCAAATTGTTTAATATTATGACAAGAATGATAATAGGCTTTGATGACAAAGTATCAATAAAATTGAATTTTATTTTACAATCCACTCAATCAATATATAGTGAACCAAAACGCGTTTATTTTTAGAAAAGCGTTATTTATCAATTTTTTTATGAAATAAAATAAATTTTATAAAAACTACTTATGCTTGAGAATATAGTTTTTTATCTTACATTCAAAAATACAACAAATATGAAGCATTTCTGGTTACAAAAATGAAGATGTGATAGTCAACTTCTTGGTATAGATTATGGCATAATTTTGCCTAATTGATTTTATAAGAAAATCAAATTACCAAGTCATTTGACCGTTTCAATATATTTAATTTGTATGCAATAAGTCGCGTCGGGTGAAAATTGCATCACGAGCAATGATGTAATCACACAAGTGAGTTATTGCCATTACCGCTAGTTGAAAACAATATTTATCTACTATTTTTTGCATAAAGGTCAGTAGAAGTTATGTGATAATCAGAACAAATGTCACTTGCTGTTCTACAAAAAATGTGGAAGCATTTATAGAAGAAACTGCAATGTCAGATAACATTAAATTTCAATCTGTAAGTATTGTAAATACTCACCTTTATTACTAAATATTTTTCATCCGACGCTTCAGTAATAAATGATATTTTTGTTGCATCATTTTCGAATTTCCGCGTAAGTAAAGTTAAGTTTGTATAATTTTTACATGTATATCGTATTATTTTAATTTATTATTTATTTATTTATTTTAATTTATTGTAGTGTACTCCGTACCCTAGAGGAGAGTGTCCATAAAGATGTCGTTTAATATTTTTTTATATTTCATCAAAATATTGCACCGTGTATTTTGTTACACTTTTACTTTTGCATTCCATAAAATTTAACTAAATTATCTCATATTTCTGGTGAAATTTTCAAGCAACAGATTAATCGTTGTTTTCAGTTTAGATTCTTTTAATTCCGGTGATTTCATATAAATTCATTATCAGAATTTATTTTTACATTACATTATATTTTTACATACAAAATATGCTTTTAGAACTTGGATGGGTAGTCGTGTGGTGTGCGACTAGTAGCAGTCTCTATTGACGATTAATAGCGTTCCAGTTATCGGAAACAAATTTCTAGACAAACAAACTTAGCAAAATAAGTATGTTCAAACTAGACAATAAAAGTGTAGTACTTTTCAAGCTCTCAACGGAAACATTTAAATATGTCAACCTTCAAATAAATAAAATTTGCTTTTCCGAAATAAAAATTCATAATATAGATAAATGTTTGTATGTGCCAAAAGCTCGAAACAATTTTAATAAACCAAACAAATACAATTTCTCCGCCGTACATGCAATTTTTACGAAATCTCATAAGGTACATATTTGATAGTAGACATAGTTCAGGTAGTATGGACGTAAGAATCAAATATTTTGGCAAAACCAATATAAACAATATTTGAAGTAAAAGACGTAAAAAATTACAAAATACCATATTTTTAACCGGTTTATTTCACAAAAAAACCATGAGAATTTTTCGAAAACCTTTGGTGCAATAATAAAAACATTCGCAGGATCTTGTGAGTAGAGATGTAAAAATGGAAGAGAAATAAAAGATTGAATTTAACACAGTAAAACACAGAGACGGCATGGCTATTGACAAAAGAAACAATAAAAAAGAACTGAAAAATACAAATAGGCAACCAAATAATAACCATGGGAAAAAATACCTAACAATGTACAAGGTAAAGGAGCAGGAAAGGGAATAAAAGAAAATTTATTGTGTTTGTGCCAAATAAGGGCGCACCAAGAGAAAAAAGAAAAAGCAACAAGTAAATTATTGAACACCGCAAAATCATGAGACAAAATGAACAAAACGGAAAAAAGGAACTACAAAAAGCAAGGTCGCCAATGATAGGCAGATACTAGAGAATAGTGTCGCGGAGGCACTAGAAATAATAGCATTAACATCAATAAAAAAATAGCATATAAAGAAATTAGTAAATATGACTTAATGAGAAAATAGAGTTAAAAAGAAAACGATTATGTTTGATTATATATTATATCATCAAGTATGTATAAAAATTCAATTAAAAGCACAAACCTATAATATTCTTCAAATAAATGTAATAAAATTCGTATAATTAGAATATATTCTTATACAATTATTAACTTTGCCTACCTTTGATGCCAGTATTTCTCATAATTTTCGACAGACCTGACAAATAAAAAATCTCAATATCAAACGTTGAATTTATAACCAACATTTTAAAATTATTTATGTCAACTTGACCGATAAACAAAGTAAAATATTATGCAAAATTAGAGTAATTTTTACATTATATTTAGTAAATAAACGAAAAATAACAATTGAATAGTGGTAGCTATATAATATATATATATATATATATATATATATATATATATATATCAAAATAATACATAGTGCGTAATTACGCACCGTATGATGAGGTAATTGGTCGAAACTAGTCCAGTTTAATAAATATTTTTCGTGATAAGATATATAAAAAGATGTTTTATTTATTAAAAGAAAAATAAAACAACAAAAAAACAAATTTCATAGTGTCTTATTGCATTGCATGGATTAGAGTGGTCAATTACAGTCATGCAATAAAACTTAACCCAATAAAATTAGTTTTTTTTAATTTTTGCTCGTTTTTAGTTAGTACTGTCTATTTTTAATTAAAAGCATAATTATTTTAACAAATGCACCTAATTTTTAAACTAATTGAATAAATAAACCTATACGTAATCTAAATAAGCGGCGTAATTTGCTTTACTATCTTATGACATATTAGAAAATATATTTTATGTCATTTCACACCAAAGTTATTGCACGTATCGTAGAACCGGCGGCATCCTATGGCAGCTTCTTCATCTAGTAAATGGCGAGTACATTCGCATACATTCCTTGTATAGCTGACCGAGTGCTCGCTACATGCGCAACTTGTGCTCCTCTATTCGTTCGAGTGTCTACACTTGATTACATTTTCTTAGTTGAACCACGTTCGTTGCATGAGATGGTTCAAATTTAAATCCTAATAAATGATTTAACCCGTACTTTGCAATCTTCCAATTCAGATTAAGTTCAAAAGTATTATCAACGTGCTAAAAAAAATACGATTCTTTCTACAAAAATGTCTTTAGTATTTGAATACAGGTTAAATATGTAAACTATATATACAGTACTCTAATATCAAAATATTTTACTATTGGCTGTAGCAAAAAATAGTATATTTCAAACCCAGATAAGAAAGTGCTCTCTTACAGACTGCGGGTAAGTTTAAAAACCGAGCCGTAGGCAAAGTTTGTAATTACCCAAGGTCTTTTGTTACAGTGCACTAACTATCGCGCAACGGAAAAAAGTGTTAAATACAAGAGTTACGTATTTGATTCTGTAGAACCAGAATATGCAATAAAAAATGGAAATTATCTTAGAATTTCAAACCACCTCATCATTGGGTGACTTTTTTTCAATCTTAAGACATCCACCATTTCTATTGTGGATTATGTTTTTACGTTAAAAAATACCTAACTTTTGTATTAAACACTTTTCTCGTTGCGTGATAGTTGAGACTGTAACCAATGCGTATGGTACGTTTTCAATTATATTTTTGTCGATTATAGCGCCACCCATCACGCAAAAAAAATGTTACATACAAAAATAAAGTTTATTTCGTAGAATCGGAATCTGCAAGGAAATATAAAGGTTCCTATTTAACATTTTAAAATTGAAATTGCTACCTTCCCCCACCTCCTGGAGTGTGGGAGTAAAAAAAAGTTTCATAGGATCGGATGTCCATCTCAAAACCATTACACTTTTGTATAAAACAAACTTTACGAACATCCTGTATATAATACACCTTCTAATATACCAGCCGACCGATTCCATCGTCATTTTAATAATAATAAATTATATATAATAACTAGCATTATTAAACATGTAATTTTTTCCATATAATTAAATAATTTAAATGAAACAGAATTGTTTCATTAATATTGCTGTTGAAACTCCCAAATGAATTGACTTCATCGTATAAATTACAGCCAGCAGCAGCAGTAGTAGCAGCATCAGAGCAATTTCTCTGAAATACACGACTAAACAATACGAACATGCACGCACAGTCTCGCACACACATTCAATTTGATGAACATATTGTAAGGACTGTATCCATTATAAGCTACATGTATATATCTGCATGCTTCCTTTTCCTTATTTGCATTAAATTACCACCTATAATGTAAACTGTAACTAAAACGGAACAAAGCAACTTGCATACATTAGTGCGAAATAGACATATCACGGTAATCTTTGCCAATAATTTTCCTAGAAATTCATGCGGAATATTCAAGAGTGTATTATGAATGCACGTTTGGAAATCCGCGAGATTTTACATTATAATTAGCATGATTTGAATATGCAATGTGGATGCAAGGACTTTCTAATGTAATAAAACTTTTGTAGTACATATTGTATTTTTTAGTAAAGCCAACAAAAACTCTAGCAAATTTTAGTTTATGCCAGCTACCACTAATTTGTAATATTTTGTTGCTGTGAAATAAATATTATTATTATTATTAATAATAAAAAACAAGACGGTATTCATCTTGTTTGATACGAATGAGAAAATTATAATTGAATTTTATTTTCGGTGTTTCCTGCATAATAAAAAATTCTCATATGTGTAAAGTATTTGACGAGAGCGCTGCACACTCCAAAGTTTCGTGTTTAGCAACTTGTGCCCCCTCCACCATTAATTAAAAACCACCTGGGGCGAAACTGTTTCCCTATTCTCACTTCAGCAAAATGTTTTCTCAACCTATTATTTTATAATTTAAAGCAAAGCGTACCTTTGGCGCCGTGCTTGCCACTCGGATTCGTCTGCGTCGCTTTGAAATATGAACCTTATTATCCTCTTTGTACCCTTTTAACAATGTCTATTTTCGCCACGTAAGCTTGATTTTGATATTTAACAGGTGTTTATCTACATGGACTAACTTATCTAAATAATTGCACATGCTTTAATCTTTGCTCCAAATTAACTTTAATATAGAACATTTTTATAATAATTATAAGTTTGTTTTGAGTTAAGGTTAAATGTGCAATAGCAAGATAATGAATAAGAATCCTGGAGAACTTTTAATACCTAAAGCGTGTCATCTTTCATAGAATTTTTCTTTTAAAACATTAAACGTGCGCTTATAAAGTGGAATAAAATATAAACTTTTGTTATTAAAATGTGTATCTAAACTTTCAACATCAACACTTAAAAACAACTTGAAAAATCTGATTAAATTAATTAATGTTTTTAAAAATTTCAATAGGACTAATTGAATTTTTATATACGCAACAAAAATATTATGTTAAAACTAACTGCGGTGATTGACTAAAAAACAATGGATGTATACAAATTTCATTAACATTATTATGCAAAATATAGTGAGTGGTTATAGGCCTTTTCTTGTAAAAAGAATACAAAGATAGATCATCATGCATAATAATGTTAATATTAGTTTGAAAATGGCGTTATAGTAAGGTTATTATTTTATTTAAATTCGAATTTTATAATAAAAAATAAATAATTAAAATCTACTAATATTGTAAATTGAAATTGAAATTAGAATATTATAATTATAATATTATTATGCCATTACTCCATTTTAAAATATATGTTTCAAAAATTAACTTTGACGTGGTTGTAAAACATAAAACCAATGCCAATTGAGATATATCCAAAGATTATGGGTTCGATCCTCATCCGAGATGAATTTTTAAAACATTTATTTTAAAATGCAGTAATGGCATAGTAATTATTTAATAATTATAATTTAAATTAAAATCTACTTATATGATTTACATTTTATGTATTTTCCTGTAAAAAAAAAGTCCAATAACAAATAATAATACTTTAGAAAAGTTATATTTTTTATATAGTGTGCCCACGAATGGAGTTAACTATACACGTATAACAATTTTGAATTAAAAAAAAAGATTTTTATTTATACAATAGTATCAATAAGTCCCGTAAAAATATTTCTTTTGGCATTTTGATGATTTATTATACGTTCATAATTTTGACGCATAACAAATTTTTAATATATACAATTTTCGATTTGCAAAATTAATTTTTTTAAATATTTTTTGAACAGCCGTACAACAAAATTAGAGTTTCTCAACGTGAATCATATTTATATAACAAGCAGGAGACATGTTAAAGAATTACTTTTCTTCAATTTTTTAAATACAAATGTTTACAAGTATATTTAAGTACATCCGTGAACACTCTGTATTTTATGAATTATATATTTCTTTATCTCTACAATCCGTTTATTTGACTAATAAATAACACATGTCCGTTTTATACCTCAGTGACCTCTGTCTGTCCCTGTTTTCTATTCTATCTGTATATTCCAGTATATTTTTTATTCACGACCCTGCTCCTAACTTTATAATGTATTGCATGTCTTTGTTAGGTTTTAGAAAACTGAAAATGATACATATTTAACACCATTCGGAAAACTGCATTATTTGTAAAACTTGTTTTAATCTGTAAAAATGCAATCATGCAAATTATTTTACAATTATATTTCTAAATCTATTTATTGAATTATAACACGGTTTATTAGTAAAATTATTAGTTTTTAATTTTTATTGATTAAACAATGTTCTGAAAATTTTGAATGAAATAGAAAAATTAATAATTGCAGCTATTGAAAAACTGAACGGAAGAATTTGTCTAAATTATAATCATTACTGATAGAACCAACAACAATCAAACGAGCTAAATATTGGTTATTTTATTATGCTGTCTATTTTTGTTAATGTAAAAATTCTTCTAAAATTGGAAGGTATTTAAATTTTTTTTAGAATAGTTGAATTATTCTAAAATACAAAAATATTTTGCCTTACTTCAAAAAGTACTACAATAAGTTCTAGAAATATCAAGAATTGGACCAATAAGTTTTAGTTAGTAGTGCAATCATGTTTAGTAAAATTGTGAATGTTGCAAAAGATCCACAATCAAAAATTTTCATTTTTGTAGTTACAAACTTTGATAATATTAATCTTAAAGTGCTTAACATATAAAAATATCTGAGTTTGCAAAAATATTTTCATTTGCATTAATTTTGTTATAGTAAAAATAATTTCAATTCCATTAAATTATACTATTTGGGTGATAGTGGGTAAACACAATATGCATTTTTTTTTATTAATACTCATGTGGTGAGCAAATCACTTAACATGAAGCAAAAAGGCCAAAGTAGTTCTTACAATTACAACCCATTCACATGCTTAATTATCGAGTAATCTGAGAATTTCATAATATTTTCATAGGAAAATTGGCAATGCATCTAGCATTTCCTCAAAATCATTTTGGAAAAAATGTATGTAATGATTCGCATCAAGCCAATGATTCAAAAATACAATGGGCAAAACATTATGGTTGAATATTCCACCCCAAACATTTAAGCTAAACCGATATTAGAAATGTTTCTAGAATTGCGTGGATTATCAAGAGAACAAGCGTGCATGTTGTATTTCTTCCTTCTCGACTAAAAGTCGTTTCATCTGCCCATAATACAAAAGAAATAAACGTGTCATCTGCCGCTATTTGTTCTAGACTCCAATTGCAAATTGCATTTGTACTGGTATTTGTATGGGTGCATTACTTCCCGATTAAGCGTCTACCAGAACATTGAGTTTGTTGCATTCAGTTGGGGCGCAGTACGTCGAACACTCAGGTTAGGATTGTCTATAGCATACATTGGAAAGCGTTCACTAGATTTACTGCCAGTACTGCCTGTAGTACGCAAACGTTCGAATGTTCTACTTAATACGGCTCGAGATGGTTAATGCCGATTTAGAATACGCCTTGCATACTCACGTCATGCTGCTCTACTATTTCCACCACACAAACAATATACGTTTATCAGCGTACGCCAATAAACTTAAGCGAATTTTTGTTTACTACCAAATTTCTTTTCCGCACAAATGTCACCTTCGACCAACTAATAGTAATTCATTGTTATTTCGTAGCTAGCCAATAATAAAATTTTTTTTGTTTCTGATAGTCGCATGTTAAGATCTTTAAAACTATTTATCTTAATAAGGGTAGGGAATCGGGCATGTGTTTATTATATGAATTATGCTTAAAATTGCGTTCGCTATACTCAGTTTCAGAAGCGAAACAGCCTGTACATCGTTGAAATTAAGATAAAATTCTACATTTTATAAAACCAAACCATAGTATATATGTATCAATTATCTCAAAAATTAAAAGCAACAAAATACTGACTACGTCACTGGATTCCACGTAAAAAGGTACTTATGATATGATGATTTCAATAAATCACAAAAAATGAACAAAACCGCCGAGGTGGCATATTCGGTACGGCCAATATCAAATGTTTGCAAATATTAAGCAACGTTAGGCACCATCAGCAAGTTGGTTGACTGCATAGCCCTGCCTACCGATACCATTGGAAAACAATTAATGGTGCTCTAGATATCGGAGGCAAATTTCTAGAGTAACAAGCCTTAACTCAACACACACAACAACGTACATGAACACGGCTGAAGGACCTCGAGGTCGATGGCAAGTTGGGTAAAACTCAACAAATACAAATACTACTGACAGAACAATTCTTTTACTACCAATAAACTAATCTCAAAAAATTAAATCGAGACTGCCTTATTGAAATTGTACTAGTAATTTTAGTTTTCAAGATAGCTTATAGTAAAGTGAAAATTTGACCACCCTGTACAATACCAACGCCACAAAGCATTTTGATTTTCAATAAGTTTTGTAAAAAAAATATTCTTTATTTTATTTTTTGTGCAAGGTTCACTTTAGTAAAACTAAATTTTAATAATGCTTAAAAATACTGTAAATGGCCTGTGAAAACTTCAATGTGACCCGAACATTTAGTGTCTATTATGGCTTTATCAATACAATCTTTTACACTGTAAAAACTTCTAAAAAAGTGTAAAAAATCGTTAAAGATTTTAAAAAATCAAAGCCTAAAAGCTGGTAGCGCCATTATTTGGAGGGATCTAACAATTGCAATCCCTATTATAAATAATAAAATAAAATAACATTCCCTATAGTTTGGGTCACCTGGTATTAGTAAAAATCATATCTTATATAAATCCCAGCTCTACTTACAAGGTTATTTTAGGTTAAATTAGATTATCTCTTATTTTAAATATTATAATTACCGTTAATAATTTGTTGAAACTTACAGAATGTCTCTACCTACATAAATATGATGCAAAGGCAAATAAAAAATATAATAAATAAAAAATAAATAAATGAAATCAGTATTCACTGATCGAGTTCTAATTCTTTCAAATCAACATTATTATTATTAAACAAATACAAATAAACGGCTTTTAAAATATGAAATAATGTTTGACATAATCGCATTAATAGTAAAATTATAATGTGAAGTGCATCCGATTTATATGATTTATGGCATTACATTATCACAGTATCATTTAAATTAAACAAAAGCTAATTGGTCGCATGTTTATGCATTAACGTACGCTAAACCCTTGGGGCCAAATTGCAAAATAGCAGTGGCGATTAGAAATATTAAGCAATGTGCATAATCAAAATACTGTGCAGAATAATTGCAATGAACTGTGGCACAAATGTACATATATGCGAAAACTTGCTGCGGCTTTATTACAAAAGTTTAATTACACCAGAATTGTTGAGTCCCATTCAAACAAACCACCGCAACACCCCCGTCTTCATAATACATACTGCCATATGATTAACTAAAACCGCCATCACGCGGTGATAGAACATAAATATAATAAAAAATAATAATTTGGAAAAGCAATATGTCACAAAATTGTTTTAATATTCAATTAGTGATATTAAATACGTGCGGGGGAAAGTTTAGAAAATAGATGTTTAATTAAATCAGTATTCACTGCAATGTTTTAATTAAAATGTAATGCAACTGATCGCCATAGATTTTAAATTTTCATTCAATAAAAACATCAAATATGAACAGAAATTATTTCTATACAAAACACATAAATTTTACATATTAATCACATAATCGATATTTAATTAAAAACTATGCGATATTAAGTCTAATTATATTAATAAAAAATAATATACAATATTGATTCCATTCAGTCAAATACAATGGCATTTTTGCACAGAGTTTGAGGTTTCGTCACTGGCAGTGTTGTTCTGGGAGGTGAATACGTGCAAAAGTATTATACACTTCCTATTCCTCCAACGTGCCGACGAAGTGTACGTCAAATTTACGATTCACTAAGAACGCAATTGTGCTGTACGTCATTTTTAGCATATATGTAAATGTTAGTGGCAAACTCCCCCTGTGAGAAGAGAGCGCAGAGGGATAAGAATAAAAAAGGGCCGCATAAAGATTGTCGGTACTCTTTTATAGATGTATGGATGGATTGGAATCTCAGCTAGCGCTATGTAATGTTTGCAGAGTGTTATTTTGTTCTTGCGGCTCAGGGGATTGACACACATAGCCTTAGAACTCCCACAAGAATTCTCAGAACTCGCTATTTAACCCTGGGAATAATTATTGCAAATATTGTTTCTAACTTTTATTATTAATTGATTCATAATGTACTAAAACATACGTTTGATATTAATTACGTAATGTTTGATGTCCATCATGATCAAATTAATCGATCCACTGTGCTGCTGCGCCCATTTTAATTCGACAAATTGGCCCAGAGCAGCGTCGCACTTACATCCCGAACGGATTATCATATAAAGTAGAGCAAAATGATGTTTTATTCATTGCATATGGCGTGTAATAAATTACAGTGTTCATAATCACGTGCATGCTATACGATGTTGGGAGCATGCCGAGATTCTATGTGTGTCGAATATCAATATGTGAGAATGCATTTATTGGATATCCCAGATAGTTTGCGTTGTATTTGAAACATTAAAATAAGAATCGCGAACCATAACATTGTCGGAATATGAATATATGTTCCCATCGGTGTAATATAAATTCATATTATTTTAAAGTTTTCTATCCGTAGAATGTTAGCATGGTCAACGAAATAAATCAATACTAGCTTATCACAACCATAATTACATTATTTCTTGTGTACATAGAAATTCTTTACGGCAAATGCTGCACCATCTGTTATTTGTTGATTTGCCATGTCAAATTTAAATCAAAATAAATATCTTTAAAAACCCCGACCGTTTTTATTATTTAAATTTTTGTCATCCATTGATGTCTTGTGAAAAACTAAACAATGTTTAATAATATATTATGCACCATCTTGTTTGCGGCATACAAAGCAGACGAAGAAAAGAAACTGGCTATGGCGCAGGCAGTTGGAATCAAATTGTAGTGGGCAAAGTAAAAGTGACCCGCGTGAAGTTGGCACCGCCATGTTGTAATTTCGAAACAAAAACTATTGCTTAATTTTGCCCAGGTTATGCCCAATAGTCATTTCCTTTTGACCAAGTCCAGTTAACCCACAATTTAATAGTCGAATTTCTATGGGGTAGCACCCCCATGAGCAAGTTCGAAGAAATAAAATTTTGAAATCTTAATAACTGTAATGTAATAACGTTACATTAATGTAGAATACTTTGACTTTGACATCTGATATAAAAACCAATGACATTATTTTATATTACCCGTTAATTATTTTATCGACCATGGAACCAATTTTAATAATATCAAAGTAAGTGCCATACGTTTGTTGTAATAGGTTATGATGGGTTAGGTTAGTTAAAATATAATAACTTCTTACAATTAACTAATTATTTAGTAATATAAAATGTTCAATAATTACGATAATAATTATCTCAGAAATTTACTAACAAATCTGACAGCGTAAGTTTTTGTCTGAAAAGCCTGACAGATTTGGTAATATTTACTGATATTTGGCTAAAAAGCAAAATAAAAACTGGCATGTAACGTCTCTAGGTTACAACTTATTAAGGTAAAGAATTCTGAACTATAACGCATCATTTTCTACTTCGTGGTCATACTCATATTTTATCACATCCGAATTTAGCTCTCCTATAGGAGCATTAGAAAAATATACTTCAGTTATTTACTCTCTTGCTGATTAATACCAATTCATAAAAGAATCGAATAAAAAACGATCTTTTGCTATTACTATGCTGAATCAAAACAATCTCCTTGACTTTCAGTCCATTTGAACAATACAAAATACTAAGTACCAAAAATGATTAAAAATATTTCTTGTTTATTTGTATTTCAAGGTCGATTTAAAAGTCGACAAATGCAGCTGTAAACTTTCCTGCGTTCATACATAAGGAAGTACTCCCTCTTTAAATTTTGCATTCGCGCAGGAACATAAAAGTGTGTAATATACACATAACTTGTAACTTCTGTAGTATTAAATTCAACAAATTAGTGTATTCTTAAGGGACTAACTTCAAACTCAAACATTGGTAAATTATTGAACTCTTAAGTATTTAGATAATTTCGACCTAATATAATCTAAAATATTCCTTTCGTTATCCATATAGCAGACGGATCTGCAATAGTTAAAATCAAATTAAACAATTTACAAAGAGTTTAACACAAATTGTTTTGTCTTTTTAATATAAAATGACATTACTATGTGATCTTTGAAAAATATTTAATTTGATTTAAGTATTGTAGATCTGTTTGCTATATAGATAAAGAAAGGCATATTTAGGTCATTCGTTCTTATAAATAATAAATTTGAAATTGTTACCAAAAAAGTAGTACTAACCTTTTTAACTGCAAAAAAAACTTAGATAAGAAGACGTCTTATTTCTTGTAAACTTACCTGCAACAAAAATCATAATTAATAAAAACAGATTAAGTACATAATTCTTATAAAGATGTTAATGGTTTATTCAATCAATAGACTTACAACTTTTATTTAAATGCTCAATATCTAACAATGTTTCTATATAAAGTTACACATTATTTATTCACAGTCATATTTTGATATTGACGCTGATATCGTAGAAGTCAGCATTTTTATAACAAACAATTATATATGCTTGATACAAATAAAAGTGTATATTAAAATTTCAAAATATTATATAATAAATATTGAAATCAAAGTGAGTGGTTGTGTGCCCTTCTCGTAAACGATAAAGGATACTACACTAACTGTCACGCCTATATAATTTACAGGCAACCAGTATTACAACGCCTACCTGGCTATAAAATCAAAATGATTAAATAAAAGTCGAAAATCAATTATCCAATTCCAAATTGCTACAAGCGGCAACAATCAAATGCATACGATTGTTTCACTCTTCATAAGAGATCATCAAAATAATATATTTATTAAGATGCACTCTTAATAAATATATTATTTTATTTTATTTCATTAACAATATGAATCAACATTTAAAAAAAAGTTAGCTACAATCACAATTCAGAAAAATCTTAACGTTGCCTGTAACTCTTTAGACCTAGAGGTTAACCACATTTAGATTATTGAGCACGTGTAATGATGAAAATATTGAACGGATGGAGAACAGAAGTTTAGACTGTTTTGAATCGAAAAGTTTATAGTACAGCAGCACAACGCGCCATCTACTGTAGCAGTTTCCAAAGATTTGTTGTAAAAATTGAATACATATTATATTGTCAAATCGGTATGTAAAGAAAGCAAAAAAGTCTATTTAGCAGTTGTACACTAAGCAGTAAATGCTAAACTATGACCTGCATATAAAACACTTCATCAAATAATATGCGGAATTGTTGATTTGTTGTATTGGTTAACATATCTAATAGTTGTAACCATTTTAAATCATTGTTTTATTATTGGTTGTCAAAGAAAATTCACGTTTTTATTTTCTATGCGACTTTTTTTGTAATAAACATGAAAATAAAGATTTTAAAAAATATACAATTACAAATAATAGTCAAAATGGAAACTTCCTGAAAAACCTACTGAAGTTCAATCAAATACAAAAATATTGAGCAGAGCATTTTATTAGATTAAAATACAATTACAATAACATAATGTGTAGTATCTACAAGTATCAACGAGGTAGGTACCTAGATTTTTGCCAGGTTTGCATAAAACATCCGCAAAAAAATTCTAGATTTGTAGAAAAACCATCATGGGAATTGTAGTAATCCACGCTCAATGCTTGTTTATAACATTTGATTTAAAAAAACACACGTTCAATTAGCATGAAGCGTTTGTCAATTATTGAACATAATAAAATCGAATCGCCAAACAAGCTAACAACATATAAAAAGGTGGCATTCGAGCATTATTTAAGGAAGAATAGGTTGAAGTAGACAAAACTCTTATTGATGGATAAATATAGATTTATTTAGAAATACTAAAATTCCATGTATTATATGATTAAACCTCGTACACACGTAGTGTAAAATAAACATGTAATAGGTAATTAAAAGTTATGACAAATTAACGTATAAAGAGATACGTTAAGCTACGCACTATTTAATTACCTCCTGAAATGAATCTTTGTAACAAGTAAGTTAATATTATGAATAATTAACACCCGACTCAAAACAATATACTACAGTCTAATTAAAATATTTTGTTTCGCTAATAAGTTGTCCTAGACTACTATGTGCCCATTACTGATAAGCTGTGTACTACAATCACTTTCCTTATACAACTTATTTTCAATGGATTTGCCAATTAACTTTTGATTATAAATTGAATATTGCCAGACGAACTATTAAGACTAATGAAAGGAGAAATACCGTGGATAACATATGCATATTCAATATAATGTAGGGAATACTCATAAACGAAAATTTCTAAATATTTTGTAGAAAGTAGTAGTTTAATAAAAGATTGTCGGGCAATATATTGACATAAATCCCCAAAATTTAACATATAATATAATTTTTGTAATATCTCAAATTATGAGTTACAAAAATAATGTATATACAGATGCTTAAAAATTATATTTCGATGATTTAACCATTTATAAATGTCATCAATACAGATAAATCCTAATAAAACATTAATTCAAAATTTAGCTATTTTCAAAAAAAAATATTTTTCGAAGTGATTTTTTTAAATTTCAAATTTTATTACAGTAAATGATATATGTTCTATGTTTTTTCAACAGATTATTGTTAATTAAAAAATAACTCATAATAAAGACTTATTATTATTATTTTTACTGTCAGGCTAAAGTTGTCATTTAAAAATAACGACAAAGACTGATAAACAAGTGTTATGTGAAAAAAGAAGTATTTTTTGATTGTCACGTTTTAGAATTCCATAATGGTTTTCTACAGTAAATGACAATTGAAAGTCAGATTTCAGAAATTGTAATGTGTGTAATTAGTGAAATTTTTAAAAATTACATTAAATTCATAAAATCCAATTATCAGAATCTTACCGTGTTTCTAATCCTAGATTTTAAAATAAATCTACTAAAAAACTGACAATTATTGATTTTTTCGTTTCTATTTCAACGAATGTATCAATTTTCTGAATAGGTACAAATCGCAGGACGGCGTAAATTGTTAATTAAAATAAACTCATTAAAAATATAGAAATTCAATTATTTTAGGATTACGTGATAAGAAACGATTTGATTTAAAGATGTAAAAATGATTTTAATAGCATACTATAACGTTTCATAGCAATTGCTAGGCAACGGACTTTTAATATGTACGAAATAGCTATTTATGCAATATTTCACAAATCTACAGATAATTTTTTGTATTTACATCTGTAAAATGAAACAAAATATTTATAATAATTTAAAAGAGAAGAAAAAAACAAAGCATCCTAAATTTAACAAATGTCAATTTTACTTGGCAAAAATTCATAAAATACATTAAAGCGATAATAATTAAAAGTTAATTTACAAACGTCACTTCTGAAACAGCAATTTAAACCGACAATGCAGAAAATCTAGCGTGGAATTTTCTATTTATTACCGCACACTCAAGTACTACTTTTTCGCACGCTGTACAAAACAGTTATTTACAAACCAGAGCGGGATATTAGTTATCCAGCGTGAATGCAAAATGTGAAGCATGAGCGATAAAAAAGGTAGTGCTTCATAAACGAAGGAAAATTTTCGCGCAAGAAGTCAAAAACTTTGACTTAAGATTTTTACTAAAAGGATATAAATTGCGAACCAAAATTATGTTGGATAACTATCTGCTTGTAAATTAATTCATTATTATAATATGAAAATGAAAATTGCAATAGGGCAATTCATACACTGTCATAGCTCATAATTATCCTCTCGGACCGGTATTTTTGTAAAATTAAAGCAAAATCATCACGGACAAAAAATATACTTCGGATTCATGCTACAGCCGGACTCGTCTTTGAGTCACCCGAAATATGGCAATTTTTGTATTTATATTTAAATAACTATTATAACAAATAGCTATTTTTGTATCAAGGCCGTAAAATTCAATTTTCCCGGTACCAAGAAAAGTTATCACTGGCCCGTGCGTGCGACATTCTCGTATCTAAAGAATTGCGAGGCATAGTAATGTGTGGTATCTCAATAAGTATAAAATAATATCATTATTTATTCATTTCAAATTTATTTTTATTAATTAGAAAAAAACATATTAAATAAAAATACACTAAATAATTCATAATTTTTCATTTGTAATATCATTTCAATAACGGCAAGTTAGTGGTATTTTAAAATATTACACAAGTAAAGTTATTATTCTCATTTTGAAATTATGAAAATACTTTCAATTCCAATTATATTTAATTACAGTTTATGGTGGTAAGTTTTTACTGCATTTTAATTGTTTTTATTTTTCGTTTATTTATAAAATAAAATAAAACAATTTACTAAGTTTTTACCACAAAAATATTTATTGAAAATCAATATATTAGCGACTTAAGTTTCGACTTGTGAAGGCCATTATCAAGTGTGAACAAGTTACAGAAAAAATACATTTATATACGTAGACAAAACATTATTAGAGAGGATTAGTAAGCGGATTATATGAAATTAATAATTACAAATAAATAAGACACAAATGGCACAACAAAGTACCAAAAAAATGAAAAATTACAATGGATTACGGTTTTAGAAAAAGTAAAATAACATAAATAAAATAAAATAATATACATAGATAAATTTAATTTATATGACATTGAAAAAGGTGAACTATAAGTTTACGAAAAATTACAGAAGCACGTCACAAGATATGTTTAATTCCGAATGTCTTCAAAACAAAGTTATTCGAAAATATGCCAATATCAAAACCCGAACAACATCAGGAGCAGTAATAGCCGTCCATGCCGCCCAATTCAAGCGGGTTAGAGTTAGAAATTAAATGCCTTCATCGGAGAAGAGATATCATTCAACATTACATTGATTATTAAGGTATTGCATTCTGAACTTACGTTTAATTTACACCCTATCGAGTTTGATATATTAGATGATTTTGTCAGAGAAAATGTCACCAAGACCGTTCATAAAAAAATTATTATCCAGAAAAAGAAATTAGAATCATAAATTAACAAAACATTAAAGTCAGTCACTATAGTTAACTCAACACCAAATTCAAAATTTATTAACTTATCAAATGCAATTTTTACTCAGAGAAAACAAGATTTCTTATCCCAAAAACCCAAACTACAGCCCGCATATTAATGATGAATCGGAAAAAACTTTAATGGTAGTAGAATCAAAAATAGCATTAAAAAAGACAAA
>JARJEC010101359.1:0-12977 GCA_030264575.1 Tachinus sp. AB-2021
AAATTATAACTCCACAAATATAATATATATACTTTTCTTATTATATTTGTGGAGTTTTAAATTTATAATTTTTAGAATGAATATTGTTGAATTCCTCCATATTTGCACGTCATATATTAATTACACAATAGACAAATTTCTCTAAGAGCAGAAAATTGTTCTATAAAAATTAGAAGATTATTATCTCACGATAATTTAATTACATTTCAGTATTATAATAAGTATGATAATCAAATGTTTCTGTCCAAATTTGCTTATCAAAATATAAAAATAAATAAAAAAAGTAAATTCACAATTTTTGTTAAATTTTTTTAAAACTTCACACAAAATATTTTATTTTTGTTTTAAATTCTTTTGAATTTTATGATATTAATGATTGAAAGCAGTTGGCCGGAATACGACAAATATAAATAAAACACAATTTTTTTTCTTTACACAACTAACAAAAAAAAAGTTTTGTGGCGTTGTAATTGTTCAATAAGACAAAACAAACACACGACTAAAAAACTTTCTGAAAAGAAAAATAGTATTTTCCAGATATTTATAATTTTGATAAATACAATTTTCTGATTAAGTATAGGTCACTTATTATATTTGAAAGAAGCTAAATGGATATTGAGACATGCATAGCCTATTTTGAAGCATTGATTTTAAATGCACAATAAAAAAGTTTTGAATATGGTGCACACTTTTTCCGTGTTAAATACAATTTTGTATTATTGCCAGACGTACAATAATTGTAGTAAATACGATAAAAATGGACGATTATCAATAGAGGTGTTGTACGTTGTAAAAAGTGGTGTTTATACACACTTTTATTTTTTTTACTTGTATATTATATGGGTGCACACATGTAAAAAGCAAGGATGATAACATGGGCGACCTCGGGAGAACTTTTGGCAGCCGAAGAACCCCTGCTTCGAATGAAATTACTTAATAATTAGATCAAGTGGTGAAGTCTCAAATTGCAATAAAAACACGAATAAACTTTGATCAAATACCGACATGTTTTTTCTATTTTAGTCTATAAAATAGTAAATTCATAATAAAACAATTTAAAATGCATCAAATTGTGCGTAGAATGAGTATATTTATTTATTAATTCAGCCAAGGTAAAGTCAATCAAAAACCGACAAAATTTTGTCAAAAACGGAGATTCTGCAGCTTGTAAATGAATCTTGAGTGTCTAAGACCCTTTTGCAACATTCTGCTGTTTCAAATTTTACTGACTAAAAATACTATACTTATCCCCTAGACCAATGACAAAACAACCATTTAAGATTTATTTTAAAAAATTGTTAATTATGTATTATAATATTAGAATTGAAGTAACAATAAAAGAAAATAAAATATTTGATTATTCTAATTGTATAAAATAATTAACATTAAAAGAAATGTTTATACCTGAAACTGGTCACCAAATAGAAATTCAAGTATTAAAAATTAGTCAATAAATACAAGTTTAAAATGTAAATAACATAACTTTGATCTGATTGTTTCATTTTTATAATGTTTTATTTGTTAGTACCTCATCGTTTTCTGGGTTCTTTGAAGAGCATATCATCCTGATAAGGAAGGAGTTCATATGAACCAGGATCCTGTTCTGATTGTTAAATAACTGGTTGAAGTTATCGTCGTCGACATCGAGGACAATTGGTGGTAAAATATTGTTAACCAGAACAATGCTTGCATATAGAATAGTACTTTAGACCAGCTTTAGGGCAAAATCTAGCCTAACTCCACGCGATTTTACAAGCACATAGCACAGTTTTCAGTAAAAACAATTGAACCAAATGTCTGTATTTAATGGAATTACTAGTATGAGTAGTGATGTGTAGCAGTCTTGCTAGGTCTACTTTACCATTGATAATTTCTCCTGTGAACGCGCAGTGGCGCAGATAGTACAGTTGGTGGAGTTGCCGATGTATCAGGCGTAACACACGGACTAGCTTAGAAATCTCATCATGACTGCTGAGTGGATTGAGAATGCATTGTGAGAAGTCTTTAATTCATTTGGAAAATATAACTCTACTACTCAGCTTCAACTTTTACTGTTCAAAAATAGCACAGCATGGTCGTATCACATCCACTAAACGTATGGAGGAAAATGATGTTGCTGGATACAGATTGGACGAATTTAAAAGATGTTATCAAGCACTGGTCCTTCTCATCACCGGTACCTTCTCTTTCAGGCTTCAAAAGAACTAAGTTGTTGCATAACTGGCCAAGACCTATCATACCCGCAAGGAGCTGTGATGCTTTTGTGCTCCTTTGCGTTAAAAATAGCGGTGTTGAGAAGTTCAATGAGACGACTTATATTTTTCTCAAATTTTTTTCACATGTCTTTGTGGTTAAAGTTAAATAATTTCGTTGTTTTGCAAACAATCCAACAATATAAACATTTAACAAATTAGTCAACATTGTTTAGGTGTCTTTTAAGAAAGGAGAGTTTTCGATGCGGATATCAAACACAACGACCAGCTACTTGTAACATTCTAACTGATTCTCTATTTATATTATTATATCTAATTTGCTATACTTTTGTCCACTTAACAAATAAAAATAAACACAACTTAATTGATTTTAAATATAATACATAATTTTTTATCACATTATGGATTATATTAATATGACTTTTAATGCTTGAAAAGCATAAATTGCATATTTAAAAAGGGAAAAAAATATAACATGCTCTAGTTGCTATACTTACTAGTCTTTGTTTTTGAGAAAGTTGGTCGTTTTTTATTGTTGTTTATGACCTTACTACTTGACCGAATTATTAAGTAATGTCACTCATTTGACGCAGAATATAATTCAATTTAAATTATTATATTGTAACTTTTTACGAAGGATATTGTTTAGGGGTTATAGACCAAAATAGAAAAAAAAAGATTTATAAGTTAAATGATTTTGTCGAGATTTACGACTTTTGCACTTAACAAAATTATTAAATAGTTATACTAAACGCACTCGACGCAGAATTTGACGTTCTTTAACTTATGCACGGATTTGGAGTTATAGGCCAATAACTAAAAAGGATACTAAAATTTAGTGGTTTTTTGGCTGCCAAAAGTTCTCGCGAGGTCGTCCGAGTTAGTATTTTTGTTTTTTACATGTTTGCAACCATATATAAAAGTTAATAAAATATAAGCGTATAGACAACCTTTTACAATGAATACTGCTGTTTTGATCCTATACTGGCCTATAGACCAATAACCTAAATCAAAACTAATAAAATACTATCATAAATTGACATGAATTAATCTACGGCACGACTGTTTTGTAGGCATGTCCCAGAGACTTATTACTCTTATTTTCAATAATATTGATCCAGAAAAAAATTGCAAAAAATTCAAAACGCGGCTGCTACTGTTATTTATGTCACTTTCTTGAAACTTGATAATCTCAAAAACGGAAAGAGATAGCGACTTCCGGTTTATTGTATAAAATAGACCTTTGAGCAGAACATTTAATGTAAATAAACTCTTTTTTAAACTGTGAAAATTGACTCAAAAATTACAAAAATACATATTTCGAATCGTAGTTCAACAAATTTGAAACCATATAGCCACAAAAATTAAGTCCAATTTTCTATCAAACGCAATTGCACCCGTTTTAATAAAATTTAAACAACAAAATCCATTTTATATACCACTTTTTTTTTAATCTCTAATATCTCAAAACCGGAAAAAGCTAGCGACTTCCGGTTTATTGCAAAATATAGACTATCTCGAGATGCACATTTTACAACAAAAATTCATATTTCGAATCGTAGTGGAACGAATTTAAAAACCCTATAGCCACAAAATCTAATGCCAATTGTCTATCGAATGCGATCCAAAAAAACTCGAATAACAAAATGGCGGCCATGTCAATTTTGAACAGCGGCGACTTATATAAAGGTGGGTTCAGATTTGCAACAGAACATCGTTCCGTACCTCAAACCGCTCTAAGATTACGATGCGCTGCAAACATCGTACGGAACTTCGTTCCGTTCCTAAGCCGCAATCCAATTTTCTATAGAAATCTGGCCGATTTTATTGCATAAATATTTTAAATATTTAAATATAAAATAATTTTTCTGAATCTGAATTATAATGAGGGCCTTGGATCGCAGCAAACTTCGAGCCGCTCCAAGGTTATGGCAATATGAATGATAAGACTCGATTTTATTTAAACTCATACCGTCTATTTTTAATATCTGCTAATAAAATAACCCAATAACATTCCAATATAGAACACAAGTTGATAATTCGCTTCGCCTTGTATCGAATTTCCAAAAAATAATATATTATGTGTATTTCGAATATATTATATAATTAAATAAAAACATGTGAAAAAAGAGTAATTTTCATTTTATACAATGAAATTTATAACTTATTTAGGAAATTTACATAAAACAGCAATGCATAGATTTGCTCACACATTGATGCTATTTCCACAGATTGAGTTTACAAAAGAAAAAATATATCAAATTTATGTATATATTAAGTTTGAATCAACTTTCTTGATAGAATAACAACTGATAAAATGAACAACTGGGGATGTTGTTTGTTGGGCTTCTTCTTGTATATTTGATAAGTTTTATAAAAGTAAACAACGGGACCAGCCGATGATCGCGATTCTGTAAGACGTCCATATTGGGCGCCTAACATATATCCGTTCCTCCTTTGATACCGAGTAAATACCGACTTCAAATGTTCGACGCGATCTTCGCTGCGTATCATTAACTTAGAAAGGGACGAAGTTTGCAGACACATCCATATAGAACGGGACGGGGTTCGGTACGTTGTTCTGTTGCAAATCAGGACGCACCATAAGAGTCTGGTGCCGGTGGTGGTCCGCTGTATGGGTAATACGGCGTTGATGATTTCGTTAGAGATACGAGCGCGTCTAGTAGAGGTTAGTGGTACAATTATAGTTAATTAATAATAATAATAAATAATTAATAATAGTACATATAATTATATTCGTCATTAATATTGAATGCAATTACACTAACACATAAGTTGATATATTTGTTGCTCCTATTACATCTCCTATCCTGATATCAGCCGCGGATGGTTAGACTACTGATCCAACAATACGCATGACTAGTTTGACATCGGCGAGTGCGGCGTAGTTCGTAATAGGTTGCATCGTCCAGGTTGCTTGCAACACATGCTAAAACTAGCTCCGTTTTAATAGTCTTTTTGTTACATTTGTAGTATACTCTTTCGGCTTCCGTGTTTTGTGCAAAAATTACATTCGGAATTATTAAACATAGGTACAAGTGTAAAGTAATTATAATATGTGGTAAAGCCGTTTTTTTTTTCACTGAGGGAAATGGATATGGCTGTGAACCATAGAATAATATGAAGCTAATTTATGAAATGTTGCATGGTTAGAGTATTTAGAATTTGAGGTGTCTGTAAATGTTAGTTTTTTATAGATATTAAAGGAAATTTTACTATTTTATCGATTTAATGTAAGGCCCAGGAGTTAATTTGGTCGTTACTTACTTATAAAAAATGATAAATGTAAATATATCGCCAACATATCTATAAAAAAAATTATATATGTTTTGGTACGGTTAGAAGAAACTATTTTTGTTTCTAGATTTGTCATAAAAATGTCAGATAGAAGTGGACTAATTGATCTCATAAGAAAACCGTTGTTGAGATAATTTATAATTATGTTAAGCTAGAGTTGTAATATATTTTATAATTTAGTGTAACTAAAGACATTATGGTATAAAAACATTTTAATTTTATTTCTAATTTTGTTTATTTTAAATAATTTAATTAGAATGTGTTGTGAAAAACATTCAATTTGTGAAATAAAAATGTCACCAATTATATAAGTGTCATTATAAGTTATTCAGTGGATAGATACAACTCCCATTACTATGCAAATGTTAAATGTTAATCTTGGTCAATACCACAGCAGCAACAGTTTATATGGTGCACACTCTACGACGTCTCTGAAGATGCATATTATCATCTAGAGTATGTGGAGTGCAAAACAATAGGTGGCTCTTTGATTTAATTGATCAAAGAAACCATTATGTCGACCTTAAAATGGTTGTAGCGCACAATACAGTTCACAAACTAAACCGCGATTTTTGTCTAATCATAATAAAATCCCAAACCAAACTGAGCACAAGTCAGCTATCAGATGTCAAATTGCTGTTGCCAATTTGAAAACATACCTCTAAAAATCATATCGCTGGCGAAGACACGGCGTAGCTTTTACAGTTTTATTAATTTTAACCCAACACACATTATCCAAAAATACATTGGAAAAATTTGTATTACCAGTATAAGCTAATCTTACTTCAAGCGAAAGTTCATCATTCACCATGACTTTTGTGGAAGTTAAGTTTAAACATGATTCAATATGTAGAGTTTTTATTATGAGTGTATTATTGTACTAAGAAACGTTTTTGGGATGTGCGATATTTTCCTATATTTGTCGTATATCTTACGTACCGTTGCTGCATGTAATCTTTTTTTGAATAAAAACTGTAAAAACTTATAAAACTTCATATGTTTTTAAAATGATTTACCTTAATAGACCATATAAACATAATCGTTTATTACCACCACCTCCACCTCCACCAGAAAAATAAAAATAATTACATAAAAAATACAAATAAATAAATTATCTTTGCTTATTTCCTTCAATAGCAACATTAATTATATCATTTCCTAAAAAGAAATCGGTTGCAACAATATTAACTTCTTTAAGCCAATCTTCGCGAAACCATACTGTTATATATCTGTTTACATCATCTGCTAATTTCCTTAAACTGTTTGTTCTAAATATTACATCAATTGGTTTTGGAGTTAATTCGGCCATTATTGCCCACATGGGATTAAAAATAGTATTATGTGATTTTATAGCTGTGGATACAAACGACTTTAAATCACCAGCGTTGCTTTTGTCACCCCAATGTTGTTGTAATGGATTCCATAACCATGGATATTCTATAAAACATATGATATAATGAAAATTAACAATTCAATTAAAAAATACCTCTAGCAATTTCTCGCTGCCCATAACATATTATTAAAGTTTTATTTTGATTCCAAATTTCATTCAGAGTAGGACCTTTGCCAGCCTGTAATCCTCCTGGCGGTAAAGCTAAATGTCCTAGTTCTTTTTCAATCGCATCTACTAAGCGATGGTGTATATTAGCATCTGGTTTCGTTGGATATGGAAATCTATGAAAATCAACTACTACTACTTCTTTGGGGGCTAACTCAACAAACTTTCTTATTTCCTGTAAAATTGGTGCTAATTTAGTGATTGGCACTAAATCATGATTTATAAAAAATCTAAAAGAATAATTGTTACTTGTTAAAATTTAATTATTCAGTACACTTACCCTTCATTTGGATAATACCCAACTCGCAAGTCAATATATCTAATTCCAAATACAAGTTGCGTCCAGATGCTACGATCCTGATTCATAATGTAATTTTCAAAAAATAAATTATTAGCCCCACTATATGCACCTGAGTTGTGAGTTCCCGGTATGAAAAGATTTCCAATTCGTTGGTCTTTTATGTGATCCCTATGAAGTAATTTCTCAATTAATAATTAACTTGCAAAATTGAATGTTTAATATATTGAGTAAAATTAGAATACCTTTCAGGTATACCTAATATCGTTCATCCAAGTGGGATTAATACTTAAACAATTTGAATCAATTATATCGTTTCCTTTAAATGAAGCAATCCAATATGGAAAACATTTGGGACCGGAATCTACAATCGACATATTCAGTTGGTACTCCCAATTACCTGGCAGCCACGGATGTCCAAATGGAATTTTTGTTCTATAAAATCCGTTGGGGTAATAATTTGCATTAATGAACATTTTTGGAGGAGCTTCTTCCTTAAAAATAAGCGCAATATTAAAATAAAAGCCAAAAAGCTTAATAATACATACATTCCTATCACGTGGGTTGTAATCGTATAATCCTATGTAATCAGGCTTTGTTTCGCGCGCTTTATCACATTTCGTATTCCAATTCATTTCTAGGTAAGTATCCGATAAGGAAGAGACTGTTAAGTGCACTTTACCGCATTTTTTGGTACCTGTAAAACAGTATTCATTAAAATGATGTTGCATGTAAAATATTTGTAATTTATATTGGATAATCAATCGTTTGTGCGGTTTATCCATGGCAATCTGCGTGGTGTAACAAGACGGTACAAACCTTTTATAGTACAACCAACATAACGTGGCCTATGGAAAGCATTTTTGCGCAACAATAACGTCTTTAGCATAACATGAGAGATGTTCAGAGTATGTTCACAGATAAAACAAGCGCTGATTTTGTTTGTGAGCACTCTGTACCTCCCTAGTGTTAAGCGCCCTTTTCTATTATTGCGCGAAAACAAACGTTGGTTGTATTATAGTTAGACATTCATCTTTTAAATATGGACCAATATTAAAAACTCTCGATAAGAACAATTGCATGCAAAAAGAGAATATATTATGTGGATTAATTAGCAATTCATTGATTGAGGGAAAAATGTTCATGACTTTTTAAGAAAAATCGAAACTAAGTAAAATAAATTAAAAAAAAACAACTCAACACAAAATAGAAATGACCAAAATTTATAAACATGTCGATACATTTGCAAGCATGATATATAGAACGGTTTATATAAAACGGCCGGAGCTGTAACTTAATTATTTATTATCCGATTTTCAAAAACAAAAAGCAGTATTTAATGGCATCGTAAAAACTGTCATTTAAATAAATATTTTAATTGTCATAGCAACGACAACGAGCGTTTGTCAACTGTTTTTTTTTAATAATATTGTAAATTTTGTTGTCATAATTTATTAAATTGCGTCTTCTTCTTAACATTAGAGTATATTTTTTAAAGGATTGCATTAAATAAATAGCATTTAAATTTAGTGATACAAATAAATAAATTTTGTTTATTTTTGTTCAAGTTCAAAAATGGTGGTCAGTTTGAGGAACTGGTGTAAACATTTTTTTTTTTTCATAAGATAATATTGGTTGATTTTGGGTTTGGGACTCGGAGGAAAACTTTTTAGCAAATAATTTTAAAAATACAACCTATGATATTGTAATTGTAATTTAAAATTAAACATTGATTGACGGGAAGTAAATCCAAAAAACAGCATTGGCACGTGATATAGATAGGCAACCCATTTGAAATTTATCAATGGATATATTATCTACCATATAATCTACTTCATCTTCAACTGGCAAATGAGGGTACAGATTTCTAATACCAGAATTTATACTATTAGGATGTGATAAAATATTTAAACATTTCACTTAAACGTTCGACTAATAATTACTAAGAGTATTTTCAAAATGCTAGTTAAAAAGATAAATTGTAGCAAAATTTATAATAATCTACTGAAACAAGTTAAATTATGAAATTAACAATAACAACATAAAAATCAATATTAAAAAGAAATGCAGCAGAACGTTTTGCGCTTTCTGTTTTAATCTATCTGTTTTAATTTATCTATTTGACTTGAAGGATTTTTCAAACTTCCTTTTTGTATAATAAATATGCACTTAACACAAGATCCGTTGCCTAAGTGGCTCAGTTGTTAGTGTGTTGACTGTTGTGCCAGGTGTCCTGGGTTTGGTTCCTTGGCAGTCCATTTTTGGAGGGCTAAAAGTTAAGAAATGAACACACCTTCTTTTAGATAAGAAGAAAAACTGTAGGTTGATAAGCTAACTGTATAATGATAAGCTTCAATTATTCTAATTTTAAGTTTCAATAATATATGATGCATATTACAAAGCATTTTCTTATTTATATGATTGTATATTTAAAGTGTGTTAGTTATTATTGAAATCTAAACTGGTTTGATTTTTAAAGATAAGAACATAATTTTGTGATATGACTAGACATGAATCGAATACAAAATTTATTTTTTAAATTAAAATAGGCGCCACTTCAAGGACAAGTATCTACTAAATAATCTTACATTTAAAAAGTAAAAAACGTTTCGTTATCATCAACAGAATACCATCATCAGCACTAAAAATAACATGTTTTTGTTATTGATGCTGAAACGTCGACCTATTATTTATATTAATTAAATGTAAGAATAGATACTTGTCCTTAAAGTATCGCCGATTGTATTTCATTCATTATCAAAGGAAGGACGATGAATATTCAAATTAACACAGTATTTTGTTTTCCCTCCTTTGCAAGACTTTGATCCAGAGTTATTCCAAATTATTACTGGTAATATAATCAATTGATCTTCCAGATCTTTATAAGATTGTAATATTTTGAGCAAAAAACGATAACTATTTAAGTTTACAGCAATATTTAAAATTTTGCTAAGGGGCTCCAAAAACATCAAGATTCGGGGTCCCAAAAAGCTAAATCCGCCACTGTACATTACTTTAAATAACTTTTTTACAATAAAAAATGGTTACAAAATTTATTAACAATATGTGAGTACGTTTAGCACAATTTTATTAAAACTGTTGTTGTGTAGTCAATAGCTGAGTGGATGAGCGGGTCATGGTATTAACTACCGATTCAGATTATTTATTTTTGTGAGCTGTTTACCCGTCAAAATTGTTTTGAATACCTTGTAACTACCAGTTCATAATCACTCACTAAACTGTTTTTAATTGTTTATATATAAATGTAGTTTTCTGTAACTGTTAGCCACTTGATAATGACCTTCATAAGTCAAAACTCGAGCCGTCTATATTTTTATTTTTTAATAAATAAAATTTTTGTGGTTAAAAACATAGTAATTTTTGTTTTATTGATTTGTAATAATGAAGTACCACATAGTAGAGGTCGAAACCATCCTTATGAATAATTTAAACAATTACCAAAGTCATATTTATATTCATCAACGCGACACCTGAAATAAAGAAAATATAGTTGTCAACTATTCACGACTGAAAAGATCACAAAATGGACTAGATATTTTGGAGTTAAATTTTTTAATGTTTTGCCGGTATCAGTAACAGATCTCAGCTATATAAATTTGAATTTTTTTTTTAAGAATTTTTAAGCAATAACATTGTTTTTTGATAAATCACTCTTTATTAACGCGTTTGTACACTGCATTATTTATTACTATATTTTTTAGTCGTCAACTTTAATTCTATTGTAAATGTATGTTGCTTAATGTTTTTCTATGTATATTATCTTTGACTTGTGTATCATATATTTTTTGAAAACACCAATACAATATTATTATTATATACCTATCAAATTAACAGTTAAATAAAAACATGGACTTCATAAATTTACAATTACCGATATAAAATAATTAGATTCTAAATTAAAATGTAATTACTTACAGTACTTTTAAAACAATTACAATAATAAATTAATATAAAAATTATCATGAATGTAAATATTTCCTATTGCTAGCGAACGAATTTGTAATTTTCAATTTTATTGGTGTGGATTGAAATGTTTTAACACAAGTGAGAGCGCAAACCAAAAGCATTGTTTGATATGTATGACTAAATGTGAATTTTTTTTTAGTTTGTAGATTAAAATATTCCTATTTGTTATTGGATATTAGTTACTATGATGTATTGTTATAATCAAGTAAAATTTGCATGTGACATTACAATTTTTACATATCGTTCATAGTGCGACTATCCGCATACTTTACACCTATATTCTATTATACACAATGTATTTATTATTATTATTTAAAAGCCAGAAAATTCCTTATTAATTTTTTTTCAATTTTCTTTATCATCAAGTGAATCCGATAGAAATACAAGAGATTTGTAGAACCAAAACAATTTGTACACGTTGAGTGTATGATCTTTATAATAATGCATATTATACTAAATAAAAACATCATATGCATAAATTTATATAAATAAACATAACATTTAACATTCAATATGTGTATTACATTATAAAAATTTGCTATGACTAATCAGAGTTAATTTTAATTATAATGTTTACGACTCATTTAAAGCTATGAATAATCCTGTTATGGTTCAGTGTCATTCAAGTAATTATATCGGTATTTCCTTAAGTTGTTCACTATAAGTATTTTTATAAATCTTATTATATTTTCACACACGCTATATTGAACAAACAAATTATTAATTAAAAGTTACTTGAAAAAAATAAACCTATTGTTATTTTATATTTCTTTGATAATAAATAGCTTGGCGGGTAAACAGGTCACAAAAATAAATAATCTGGACCAGTAGTTATTACTATAATGACCCGCCCATCCACCAAGCAATTGCGTAATCAAAATATTATACATCAAATCCACGTGAGACATCGCATGCCCGCCCGCCTAGCTATTTATTAATCAAGAAATTGAGTATTACACCCACCTGAAATGATTCTACAAATTTTATTACAAAAGAAAGTTTGTAGAATCATGGGAGGGTTTGTGGGTTATAAAAATAAACAATTATCTGAATAATGATTGCTGAGAATATTTAATAAAAATACAAAATACACATTGGAAAATTTCAAGAAACATTATAAAATATAAATTATTGTAAAAAATGTTTCCAAAATGTTGCTTGATATATTTAAAAACAATCAAATAATAAATTGGCCCTACTTATGGTAAAAAGTAATAATGCATGACTAGAAATGTTGTTGTTACATTTTGATTTTCTTGAATTCTAGATCGTTTTAAAAATAAAACAATTTTAACTTAATAAGTACCATAAGTTTTGATTCGGGCCTTTATAATATATAACCAGATGTACCAAAAGTCGTGACAAAAGTTTACACAAAATGAAAGCTGGGTAATGAAAATATAAATCTGGGTTACGTCTTGTTGAAAATTCACAACACTCGTAAAAATCACTGCACTTTTAAAATATAACAAGAAACTACGACAATTAATGCAAATTGTCAAAATGGTCAACTTCAAAAATCGTATGAAACCAATAAAAAGCACAAAAATTTACAAAGAATCAATAAAATTCGTAAAAAAACACAAATATCTACTTTGAAGAT
>JARJEC010101387.1:0-14761 GCA_030264575.1 Tachinus sp. AB-2021
ATTAGTGAATTAACGTAACCAGCAAAATTGTTTAAATGACAAAATATTAATAAAAAAATCAATAAATTTATCGTATTAAATTTGCAATTGCAGCAAAATTAGTAATATAACGTCACTAGCAAAATTGTTTAAATGACTAAATTGATGTTAATAAATTTAACGTATTAAGTTGCAATTGCAACAAAATTAGTGAATTAACGTAACCAGCAAAATTGTTTAAATGACAAAATAATAGTAATGTTAATAAATTTATTGTATTAAATTTGCAATTACAGCAAAATTAGTGAGTTAACGTAACTAGCAAAATTGTTCAAATGACCAAATTGATTGTAATAAATTTATTGTACTAAATTTGCATATGCATCCAAATTAGTAAAACAACGTAACTAGCAAAATTGTTTAAATGACTAAATTGATGTAAATAAATTTATTGTATTACATTTGCAATTGCAGCAAAATTAGTCAATATAATTCATTTAAAAAGCTCACAATAGTTTTGGATGTAGAGCGTCCTTGTCAAAATCCGTATTGAGATTCTGATCAAATGTTATTTTATTATGTATATTTTTCATAAAACTTTATTAATCTAAAAACTATTAACTTCTCAATAATTTTAGAACATTCAGAATTGATATAGGTCTATAATTTTCCACACGAGTCTCATTTTTTTAAATGGGAACAATTTTTGCTATTTTTAATTGTGCAAATGTTTTTAATGTTTTGCACTAATTCCATCAAAACCGCAAGAATTGGTACTTTCAGAATTGATATAATATTATTTTCACTAACCCAATTTGTTAAGGTAGTAATACCAACTAGTACTGCCGATTTACCACATAAGAAGGATCAGTCGTTTTATGGCGTTATCCTTGAACTTAGAAATAGCATTAGAAAAACGCATGATCTGTCATAGGTGGACCACTCTGTATGGGTCAAGGATTGAGAAATAAATTTATTCACCTAAAGTTAGCCGAGTCTGCTTTTCACAAAACTTCTCAAATTGACATTATACTTAAAGTCGATGGTGTTCTTGATATTATGCCTGATATACCAGTTATTATCAAGGGCAGTTCAGGCGCCATTTCGATCACAGTTGGGTGTGTAGTTATGGGATTACTTCTGATTCAAAATTCTGAATCTTTGTTGTCGGTGAACTCTATGTTCAATAATATAGAATTGACAATTTTTTTAGATAAATACATTCGGTGTTTTAGAGAAAGTATAGAACTATTTTCAAAGCGAATTCGTCATTGCAGGACGAGATGTGTGAATCTATTTTTTTTTAAACTACCACCCATTATCAAAGTGGTAAATATGTGAAATTGCTCAAGATTGTTGAAATTGGATGATCATTTCAAACACTGCTATTTTTCGTTAGTTATATATAGATAATATCAAAGACTATAGTTGACCAGGATTTGAACTCAATCGGTTCAATATATTTATTGTTGGTGCTTTTTCCAGTCCGTTTCAAGCTGAACGAACCATAATGTTTAACTAGTTAAAGACAAAGGGTTAGCATTTCCGTTAGCAGCTAAAGCTCACAGCTGCAGTATATGTTAGATCCTAATGATTTTTTCAGTGACTAAATTGAAAAATCAACTTGTAAGTTTTGTAAAACTTAGTGGGTTTAATAGCAAAATGGGCATGTTCTGATGAAATATGGAAAATCCAACAATTCAAACACTCCCTACATCCTAGACTGCTACATTAAACTTTTTGTGTTTACATTGGGATCCGATTAAAAATCATTTTCAATATCAGTTATGAGAAAAAGATGAGGTTGCGTATTTTATCTCAAGTTGCTTGAACATTCAACGTTAATGGATATCTTACTCCATTTATCTTTGGGATGAAAGTTTTATTACCACAATTATAGTTATTAAAATTAGTTTGGGATGATGCTTTACCTGATAAAAATTTCAGAACAGTGGAGTTGAATTGTTTCAGACATGTCGGATTTAGAGAGGATAAATAATACAACATTGTATAATTTCTATCGGATATGGAAATACATGATTGATTGGTTTTTCCAAAGCTAGTAATTGCGGGATGGAAGCAGTAGTTTATTCTATCTTAGGATAGAATCAGATAACTCTTATTTTTGCTTATTTAATTTTAGCCAAATCACGTGGGAGTTCATTAAAGACTTGGTCGATTCCTTGACTTCAAATAGAAGCCACATATTTGTTCTTAATTAAATGTGCATTATGTAAGCATACCTACAATGTCTCAAAAGAGATCTATTTTGACACAATAATCTTATTCAAATTGTACAATGTAGATCACATTTTATATTAGTACAAAAAATAAAAATTATTCGGCTTGACAGGGTATTCCAAGTCAATAAAAGACAGAATTCATAAATCAATGTATTTTAAGATAATAATATAACATAAAATTTATGAATACAATGACTGTACATACCATAATAAAGTACTTTAAAATAATTATTAATTTATACATATATTAATAAGGCTAAACTTTATACATCAGACTGTGGTGATTCCCAAATGAAAAGAATCATTAACTCGATCGGTACATTATTCTTCAATTGTTGGTTGCTAAGTCTGTGCTATCGTGATAAAAATTATTTATCCTTTTTGTGTCAGTGTCGGTCCGCATTTAGTAGTACTGTATTATATATATTACTTGAATATATATATATATATATATATGATTTGATTAGATAATACAATTTGTACATATAATTATAAAAGCAAGGAATATCACTATAATAAATTATAAGATACTCAGTCTGTTCGGTGATCATATCGTATATGATATCTGTTGATATGTCTACGTAATAAGCCACTGATTTGGTGACATTCAAACCACACGCAATCATTCCTTCCGCAATATCATACTGGACAATATAGCCAATCACTCGAAATATGTACAAAGTAAAAGGTATGGGTAGAGTCAATTTATCCTTCAGAGACTGACGAGAGGCTGCTGCGAGTTGAGCCCGGCCCTATTCTGGAACCTTCAGGATTAAAATCTGGTAGATCTGATGGCAATGCAAGGGGACTTATTGGGCCGTATACCTTCTCTTGTTCATCCAATTGATGAGAAAATGTTTCTTCCAATTTCTGTAAGCAATCAATTAATTTACGACAAATGCTATATCAAAATAAACCGTGTTATTATTATGAATGAATGGAATAGTTATTTGCAAATTTAATGTATAAACATTATTTTATTGAAAATGTTAACAACCAACCTTAATCATTAAATTCCAATTAGTAGTGAACTGTAGGAGTATCTGCAGTGAAAATGAGGAGGACAATTAAACAAATATAAATAAAGCAAACTTGAGCAAACATAAATTATATACATAGGAAAAGAACACAAAAGCTAAACATTGGAATCTGGGGTAGGTTCCGATGATAGGAAAATGCTGGAACGGTCGGCAGGCCCCACCACACTAGTGCTAGAGGATCTTTGATGTCCCCAACTAGATCTAGCGACATCAGGAAAGCAAGGCGTTGAAGGAGTAGAAGAAGGAGATAAAGGATCAGTGTCTGTACAGTTACTGGATCGATCGTAGCCCTGCAGTGCCAGTCTTGGAAGGTATTTTGAATATTTCATCTGTTTGGACTGTATCAACAATTTCTCCTCTAGCTTCTACAAAAGTCATGCAAAATAATTTGTTAATTAAACCTGCGTATGTTTGTATGTACACCATGTTAGTGTGTGTGAATTATCTCTATATTTACACTGCTTACACCGAGAAGTGAAGAAGAATCTATCTCAACACCACCCACCAACGTACCTGCTTTCTGGGTTTCAATTGCGCCTTCCACTCCTTCAGTTCCTTATTGAATTCTTCTTCCCGCTCCTTTAATTTACGTGATTCGTGCTCCATAAGAAGCTTTCTTTTCTCGTTTTGAAGCTGCTCCAACTCCTTAATCATTCCGTCGCTCATAGCCCGCAACTCTTCCAATTGTTTCCTGTGTTTCTGTTCAAAACGGTTTTGCTCAGCTTGGTACCTCTTCTTCTCATTTTCTTGGAACTAAATTACATTGAATGTGTTAATCTATCTGATTTACTGTTTTAATTCTTTTACGTACCTCCTTAAATTTATTCTTTTCCATTTCCGGGTCACTGGCACCTGAAATTGAGATTCTCATTGATTCTCTGAACATCAACTCCCTCGCCTTCATTTCAGCTCGTATTCTTTTAGGCAATGAACGTTTCTCCGTTAATTGTTTCTTAACCATTTCTTCTTCTTTTCGTGTGGCCCTTCGCTTCACTTGTTCCATCTCCTTATCGTGCCTTATAAGCATTTGATGCCTTTGTAAAAAGAATATGTCTTTTAATTGTCGCTTCATGAGTTGATGCTTTTCGTGAATTTGCTTCTCTTCAATTTCCCAAAGCGCCGCTTCCCGTGTCCTCGTAAGTTGCTGTTTTTGTTGCAGAAATTGTCGCTCCATCAAAGCAATTTTTTCCCTGTGAGAATCACTGAGTCTTCTTAATGAACTTTCGTGATTATCATTCAATTTCTCGAGAAATTGCTTTTCACGTTCCGAATGATCTGCATCTAATCGTTCCTTGCGTAACTTAAATTCATTCTTGCGGTGTTCTTTGGGCAACCGCTCAACTTCGGCCTTTAATAATCTCATGTCCTGTTTCAAGCCATCGCGAAATTGTTTCAAATCTCGTTCTTGTTCAGCACGGATTTTTTTCGAAGCGGCTCTTAAATCAGCATCTTGCTGTGCTTCAGCACGTTCTATTTGCAATTTCTGTTGTCGATTAAGCATCTCCATGTCACCTTCAAAAGTTCGTTCCAACGCAACACGTTCCTGATCAAAACGCTTTTCCTGTTGTTCATTTGCTAAGTTTTCCTTGAGTGTTACTTCTTGAAATTGTTTCTGTTCTTGTTTTTGCAAGTACTTAAGTTCTCTTAATTCAATTTTTCGATCGGCATGTGGATCCAAAGATATTATATTATCCTCGTCTCCATAGATAACCTTGCTTGTTGTAGTAGTGATTACAACGCCATCAATTACAAACTTCCTGGTACGTTTCCGTGTTTTACGATTGAGATGATTTTGAGCGATTTCCTCTTTCGTTTTTATGTGCGGAACTTTTTTCCTTAAAATAACGACCTCTTCTTCGTTGCCTTCCCCTGATTCCGACAAACGGTCAATTCGGTTATCTTTTCCATTGCTACCTCTACTGTCATGACTAGCCAAAGAAATGCTTTCAACGTCAGATTTGCTCGCACCGGAACGGGGACGCCGATTAGAATCGCTGCTTCGAACCGAACCGGTGTCACTTTGCGATCGCGAATCTGAAACGACCGATTCATAACTGTCGGGATGATAAACTTTTCCGTTACCGACTTGTCCATTGATTTTATTTTGTTTTTCCGGATGGTGATGATCTAATATAATTGTGGCTTTAGATTCTTCGCCATAATCGCTCTTCATGCTGCCCCCCTTGCTCGAAGAGGTGTTTGATAAATCGCTGGTAGACGTCTGCAGGGTATGGTTCATATTTTCGTACACAAACGATGCGGAGTCTTTTACTTGTACTTGTTCTTTATCTATTCTAACTACTGAAACATGGCTCGTATCAGCCGAGACATCAAGGCCGGAATCGTTTATCACATAACTGGAATCAACTATTAATACTTCACTCTCATCCAACTTCTTGGCATTTAGAGGTTTGTCACGAAACTCACTCGGAGGCGGATACTCCAAAGAATCCAAAGATGGATAACAATCTTCGTCCGAGGATTCATTAATATGGGTTTTGTTGGTCTCGTTCGAGACGATTATCACTTCGTTGGTGCTGTTATTGCTTGGTGAATTCGAGGATCTCGATAAACTATGCAAATTGTCTACCAACACTGGAGGATGTGTAGTTACGACGGTTACCTGTAAAAATTAATTTGTATTTTTCATAATTTCAATATTTTGTTATTATTATAATCAATGAAGTTAGCAATAAATTTAAACTTTGTGTGGTTGGCTACAAGTAATTAACAAATAAACCTCACCTGACTAATATTAGAAGCTAAACTGTTGGAAGGATCTGGAATTTCATTAATAATAATAGTGGAAGTATTGAGTTTGGTTTCTGGCTGTGGTGTGGATACAACCACGAGATTATTGACCACTTCCTCAATCACAACAACATTTTCATTAGACAGTTTTCTCTCCAAGTTGTTCTTTTCAACTTTTTCCTCGAGGTGGGATTTAATTTCAGCCCCAGCATCCAGAATATCTGTCCCGCTTGGCTTTTTGGCAGTTGTTTCCTTGCATTTCTCTTCGTATTTTTCAGGTGGCGGTTGTGGAAGAACTGGTGATGGAATCATCATTGGAGGAGTGTCTGGCGGACTTAACGGAGAAAATGGCGGAGTTGGGAGCACTGGTGGGGGTATGGGAAGTGCCGGTGCAGGTGGAATAACTGCAGCAGCAGGAGGAGAAGGGGCAGGACCTTTTTCTTTTTCCGGAGGTAATGGAATTTGCAAAGGTGGAGGAGGCGGAGCTGGTCCCTTTTCTCTTGAAGTTTTCCTTTGCACATCGTTCCGCTTTTCGGACTTGAATTAAAAATTAAAATTAGGAAATGTACTTAATAATTAGAAAGTCACCAACCGTTTTCTTTTCACCATCATTACTAGATGTAGAGCTCGCCTTCTTCAATTTCTTCTCATTCTTTTCAGGGTCTGTTTTAGATTTGGCACCTTCTGCATCATTTGCTAAATAAACAGTTGATGATATTTTAATTTAAAAAAATTGGATTAAATAACCTAAAACATTTTCACCTTTATCATTTTCATTACTTTGTACAGAATGAGTGTCCTCTTCGATGTGTGAAATTCGGTTGTTGTCCTAGAATCAATAATTTGTATAAAAAATCACTTCGTTAAGTATTAATTTATGCAGAAGATCGTAAAGATTTAAAGCAGCCTCACCTGTGTGCGCATGCCAGGGGTAGGGGGGCCCGGAGAGCCGCATGCATAACAAATTTTTTTTTTAATTTCAACAAATCCTCACATACTTCTTTGCAGAAATTATGCAATTCAAAATTTAGAGATTATGTCTGATTTGGTATAATTTTTCAAACCAAATTACTGATTAGATTTTCACAAAATAATTATAAAAGCTTACATTTTTTATTTTTAACACGTTTTCTGCGGCAGTAAAATTCATACTTTGTCTTTGACTGCGTTACATATTTGTAATGCTATTTACAAGTAAATAACCATTTTCTTAGTATTTTGAAAATCCTGGGATAAGGATAAACAAATAATAAAATCTATGAATTATATTATCAAATTGATAAATAATTTCAAGAAAGTTATTAATTTTATAAATTTTTGGTTTATAAAATGCAAAATAATATAATCCTAATTATAAGGTGAAGATGAAGATGAAGATAAAAATTCCAATATTACGTTTAAATCCATATCACATTTTAATTTTTCCGCTTGCACTAACCACAGCACGAGCTATTGAAGATCGTGCTGATAAATCGTCATAAAATTCTGCATTTTGTGCTAAATCAAACACGCAAGCACTAAATAAAGTGCAGAAGCATATTATAAATCAAACATAAAATTAAGTTGCATAGGTGTATAACATGTTAAATGATATTTTTCAAAAATTTTCATTCATTATTAATATTAACAGGCAAAATGATTCATTTTACATAGGTTAATATTGCCATATAATTTTATCGAGATTAAATAATATGCCAGAAAAACTCAAAAACAATATTAGATCAAAATTAAATATATAATTTTAAAATTCTCTCCAATTTAGTTGATCATATTGTTATTGTTTTCCGTAAAGAAACTTACCAATTCTTTGATATAATTCTTTGTTTTTTCTCAATTTCCTTCCCCGCTAAGCATGAAAGTCGTTAGGTGCATTGTAGAAAAGTAATAAGAGAAAATTTACAAAACATACCTCGGCATCTTCATCAGTAATTTCTTCCTCAACAACATCAGCCCTATATTCCAATAGGAGATCCCTGATTGGTTTGGAATCAAGGGTGCAATTTATAAAAGGATGCTTAAGTAGATCGTCGCATGTAGGCCTTCTCTGAGGATCTTTGATCAAGGATTTCGCTATAAAGTCATTGAAATCTTTCGACCATTTGGACGGCTGTTCCAGTTTGGGTGGATCAGATTTCTGTATTTTTAGGAGTACCCGCATCGGAGACATCTCATGATTGGGAGGTTCCATCTGTGCGAATTCAATCAAGGTGATGCCCATCGACCAAATGTCGACTTTGAAATCGTATGGATTGTCACGAAACGTTTCACAGAGCACCACCTCCGGCGCCATCCAATATGGTGTTCCAATAAAAGTATCGTGTTTTTGGAGCGTGCACTTGTTTTTTGCCGAAACACCAAAATCGGCTGAAACAATATTTGTTTATTTTATTTTTACAATAATAGAATTTTGATTGTGTTTCTATATCATCCTAATGTCAATGATGTGATAAAAGTTGTCCAGGTGGGAACGGCCTACGGACTAAGAGTAACAGAAAATTACTGTTTCATTAAAATACCAATTTTATTACGGACGTTTCAAGTTATCCTAACCTTTTCCTCAGCACCACAACAATAATATCATTTTTTTTAATAAATAGATTTCGATTAAACGATTTTTACGAGTAAATTAATTAAAAATGAACAATCACAGCTTTTGTATATAATAAAAAATAAAAAACAGTATATTCTATAATTTCCATGAGTAAAATTATTTTAATTTTTTTGTTTATTTACAGTGTGAAAATCATTGTGTTGCTGTTATATTTGATGTGATTCTGTCGGTGAATTATTTGGTAGACCAATGCAATGCAAATTCTTTTAGTATACATGATACAAACAAAAAAGATTCAAAAATATGTATATACAATGAAGTTATCGGTGTCTGTTTGAAAATTACCATTGAATCTTCTTTTTATATATTTTATATATCTTCTGACTCGTTTATCCGATATATTTTTTGTCACAATTGTTACAAGGAACTGCATAAATGATGTTTTTTTTTAAAACATTTCAGGGGTTCTGTCATTTAATTGTCTAAATAATTTACTTACTGTCAGGGTTGGCAAAAAACATGTATTTTTTAATTTTAAAGAAAAATCTGTTTTTTATTGTTCAAAACAGTTTTTTATGTTTAAAACAATGAATAACACAAACAAAATGTAATTTTGTTTTGAACATGTTTAAAACACATTTAAAACATGTTTAAAACAAATTACTTTTAAATTTTAGCGCATTTTTTCGATTGGTACTTCCCGAATTAAGAAACAGTTTAGACACTGAAAAATCAAAAAACTATTAACAGTATTTAAATCAGATATAGTAGTTTACAGCTATAAATTATGAATAGTTCAGTAATTTTTCTTGTTGCTGCTTTTTATCACATAATAGTATAGTAATATTTGCATTGTGTTTGCCGAGTTTTAAACAACTGACCATCAACCTCAGGGTTGTTCAGCCGTGTTAATATAAGTATAGATGTGTGTGTCAAATTATGGAATATTACTTTAGAAATTTGCCTTCAATAACTAGAACGTCATATATTGTTTTTCAATGGAAAATGATATGGGTAGGCAGCTATGCAGTACCCATCCAAGTTCTAACCATACCAAACGCTTAATTTTTGCAAAAATTTGCAATTGGCTGTACTACTAATGATATGAAATCCCAACAATCTTTTTACAATTTTAGTTTAGTTTAGTGTAAAATAACTATTTACTATATAAGGTATATATAATATATATATATATAATTTTCAATTGTCAGTGTGGGATTTTGCCCTTACAACACGCTCAAATACTACTTTCCCGCTATTACAAAAAATGCTATTTTTTTCTTTATATATGTATAATGATATGTAATATCACTAGTAAATTTCATTTTTATTAGTACAAAACTATTTTTGTTTTTTTTTTAACTATAAAATGTTTTTCTGTCTTAATTATAACATAACTTAAGTGTAATAAATAGTATTTTTAAATTTAATTTTTAGTATTTCTTATATTTTTAACACATAAATTAATTTAAAACAAAATAATAAGATGATCGTTTAAAACTGTTTAAAACATGTATTTTAAAACTGTTTAAGACAAAAATGTTTAAAACAGGTCTCATTGTTTTAAAACAGTTTAAAGCATTTGATTTAAACATTTTGTTTTAAATATGCCAGCATAATTTCCTCTAGATCTGGCGGATTCCAATTGTAAATTGCGTCAAAATTAGCAATCTAGCGGCTAGCAGATTTTTTAGCGGTTTACCCAAAACTATAAATTTTAGTAAAATTTACTAAATTCAATTTTTTTAATTTCCCAATCGGCAAACGTTAATATTTCTTTGCAATGATTTCCGTTTTGTAGTCTTGTGATAGTTGGAGCTCCGGTGAATTTCCCGATTCCATATATTCTCCAAAAGAAATTAATAAAAGATGATTAAAATTTAAAAGATTCTAAACAATTAACAGCCATAAAGGTCTATTCTGTAACTTTTCGTTAAAATTTAGAGGTTCTCTAAAAAATTATATTTTAACCGGCCTCTACATTTTTCTGCGGACATGATTACTTTTATCGCGCTTTATTTAATTCATAATATAAATATATAAAAATGTTGTATCTTAAATAAACAACTATGTTCTGTGTATACATTCGAGTTCTTATCTCATATCAAATCCTATTATATTATTTTCATTATAACCGGTTGATTGATTGATTAATAAATCTTAAAATAAATTGTTCATTATACAATACATTATAAATTTATATCTGCAAAATTTATGAAAAATATAACTTGTAACATCCGTAGAAGGCTCTAGTGGAGCCAAAACTAGTAATGTATTCGAGAGAATAAATTCGTGATACAAAATATAGTAAATTGTTTTATTTCATCTTATAAAAAATTATATAAATAAAGGTCAGATATGTGCACATACGTAATTAGAAAATATGGCAAATTTTTTTTTTAATTTTATTATTATTATTTCAACAACAAAATTAATCATTGTAGAGGAATTGTGTATACAAATAAGGTACATATTACCTTATTTGTATAAACAATTCCTCTACAATTTCATTAGCGAGTGATAAAAATATTCATATCATTTTAAAACATATCGCTATATTTACAGGCACTTACAGCTTGTTACGCTTAAGAATGATGAATGTGCGAGTGCAGGAACTCGACGCTCCAGAGATGGCGGGTACTGTATTGTTTGCAAGTTTGCTCATGAGAGCGACGAAAACCTGACTGATGCTGTGGGGTGGTCGGGTCTGATCGGTACACATGCCGTGCGAAGCCGACCATTACCTTAGGCCTAGATGTCCATACATACATAATACATACTTATATATTATATATCGGCAAGTTTTCCTGTACCTCGGGATTATTTATATGCATTATAAATAATTATTAAATTTAGATTATATAGTTAAAAACTAAATTAAAATTTTACTTTAATTTAATTTATTATTAATTGATTTTAATGTTTTAAAAAACATATTTATATAAATATATATATATTATATATATTTAAAATCGTTTAATTAGTTGATAGTAAATTAAAAACAAATGTGAAATTTTAATTTAACTAAAATATGAATATAAAATTTCACTAAATCAACAGAAGAAACTTTGAATAATCAGTTGATTATTAACAAATGGAAAATCACCATTGTTAAAAATGAAATTATGAAATATGGGTAAAAAACTAAAGACTACTAAAAATATTTAAGTCTTATATAAAATACCCATAAGTCATATAATTATTTAACATATTGTTACATTTTATTGTGTAAAATTAGAAGTTAACATTTTTCAAATATTTTGCCATATATTATATTTCACAAATTGTGTGATAGTTTTAAGCATTTCGTAAACGTTTTGTGTAAACTGTAAATATTAAGAAAAAATTCAACATAATTTGACATTTTGTGACATATCCCGGCACTTTTTTTTTTCACTATTTTTACATATTCCAAATATTTTTTAGTGATATAACACAACATTTCACAAATAGTTTGTAATCATTTTCAACACTTTGTTAAAGTTTTGATGTTTATTAACAATTCAGATGCAGATGTGTGAACTTTGCATTATTTTTGTGGCATTTTCTAATATTTCTACACATTTTGTTGCAATTCTAGATCATTTTTGATATTTTGCACAAACACGACATGTATTTATTTGTATTTGATAATATTTTTGAAACAAAATTGTACTACAAAAACCAAAAATAATTGAATATACAGGTTTATAAAATTATTGTGCTGCCTTTTTAAATAATAGAATTCTAGCTTGAGGAAAATTTTATAATACACTGCGTGCATAAAAAGGCAAACTAATTATTTTTTTAATGTTCTTGAAAAACGAAAATTTTTTGACAAAACATATAGAAGAAGAAAACATACATAGCATTCACGGATCGCACAAACATGCTTGGCGGCTGCGTGAGGCTCACCACTTTATAGCATGTAGGGTAATATTTTAATTAGATAAATTAAAATATTACCCTAGTCCTACACACATTGCAAGTTATAAGCATTTATAACACAAATAATCAAAATGTACCCACTGAATAACATAAATAAATACATTTTTATCAATATATTTTGGCACACAAACTTCAGCCTCCAAATCTTTTTCTAATGTTGATTTAATAAATAGAATTTGCTAGTTTTTGACATTCCTGTCATGAGTTATTATGAAAAAAAATAACAACTTAGAAATGCATTTTTAACAAAAAATAATCGATTTACGTGCATTATTTTAATCATAGCAACTATACCATATGAAGTAAACTTGATTATTACAGAAATCTTGTTTTTTTATAAAACATAATAACTCATTTCATGCCTTTAGCAATCATTTCCCAAGTTTTTGCGTATAGGTTGAGAAACACCCTGTATATGTGTAGCACTTTGCTAAATAAAGACAATTATTATAATTTCTCTTAGCGACTGATTGCCACTGCACGCCCGCTCGTCCAAAATTATAAGGCACGTCCACCAGATAATTAAGATAAATCCAAACAAAAAAGTCCAAAAGCGTTTAATCAATCTCGGTGGCCAGGCCAATTCAATATAATTGAATGCATATTGTACTTGTAATATTTATATATTTTCTTCTAAAAATAAAATGAAGTTTCTAAATAGAATAGTTTAATCATTGTAACCAAAGCCATGTCAATACAAATTCAAATTTTATTAATGAAATATTAATAAACAAATGAAATATGAAACAATAAAGCAGAATGTGATACAAATGAAAGCAAGGAGATTTGTGAAATAATAAATAAATGAACTATTTAAAAAATAAAGAAGTCGTACACAAAAATAAGTTAATTAAGCAGAAAACATAAGAATCATAATAACTAGAAATAATAAAGAACTACGTAAAAATAATAGTACAAATAACAAATAAAGGATGTAAGGTATTTCGTTTTGAAATTTTGTTTTTCCTTCAAAAATCAAATAGTGCCATCAAGAGCTCAGTTCACCCTGTTTAAACTGGAACTTAAACATGATTATTAAGAACAACATAATTTACATATTAACGTTAACATCATTTTATTGTTATTAATATTGTTTTTATTATTGTTTACTAAGTCCGGTTTTGTTGAAGCAATCAACGCAAAAATATTGTAATCAGCACATGTGTTAATACTATTAATAATTTCGATAATGAACCTGTAAGCTGACATAGACACACTTACTGATTAAATAACTAATAATTTTAAAAAACACTACCTCCGTAAAATATAAAATTTGGTATTATTTATTATTATCATTTTAAAAAGGCTATAACAATAATAACTTGATGCATACTAATATTCTTTTGAATGGATTTTATTGACCATTATAATAAGGGTTAATAAAAACATTAATAATATTTGACCAAATAGAAATGTTTCAAACTAACAATTTAAATTTTCCATCTATTTTTTAAATAAAAAAGATTCATCAACATCAAATAATATATACCTTTACATGACAAATTAAGATAACTAAGTTAAAATTACAAATTGTATCCTATTATTTTTTTATAGTACGAATATTTATACGATATATTAATTCTTCTTAATATATTGTCAACGACTGCCACGTGTACTGTGCTCTGAGAGAATTATGAAATGGTACTGCGATGCAAAGCATATACAAAAGAATAATATAAACTATAAATCATTTATACGCTCGATAACTATTTATGTCTCTGTCGTACACTTTCTTCGTGCCGCGCATGTCAATACATAACTAATGCAATATGATGTGCATCCGCTATGTCCGCTACATACTTTATGGAAACCATACTATTAACGTATTTCCCTGCAATAAAGATGGGCCCACAGTCTATCGGCAACTATTTGCACTATAGCTATTGTTTACAATATATAATAAATTCAATGATTGTACTAATGAGAACAAGCCACACTAACTGTATAGGAAAGGGTTGGCAATTTTTACCTGCCTGCATAATAATGGTTTCTAATTATTATGCATTTTGTTTCCTTTATAATTTTCTATTTTTTTTTGCCTTTTTGATTAGCGCATTATATTTAAAATTTTAATTATAGTTATTTTATTCCAAAAATAAATTTTATTAATAAGAAATGATACATGATCTGTTAATTATATTGTAAATCATTGATAACTTAAATTTATAAAAATATATAAATAAAACAAAAATTTAATGAATTAATCCCATCTATTGCATTATTTTTTGTTTTTCCTTCCAATTTTCAACAGATATATCCATTTTAAGGCC
>JARJEC010101408.1:0-10624 GCA_030264575.1 Tachinus sp. AB-2021
AGCAGCCATAAAAGTACTACCATAATTTCATCTAGTTGTGATGATACAGATAAACTAAAACGCTTCTAATCTTTTGACTTACAGACCAAGTATAACGTACGTGTTACATCAGAAAAATCTTAAAGATGTAAGCAGACTATAGGAAAGGTTACCGCATTCAAAGGTCATTTGATGTAGTAATCCCGTCGCGAGACAAATGATAAAACACACGGACGCAAGGCAGGAAAACATCTAGTACACAAATGGGGTCAAAACCAAAATGTCACCATAGCTGGAATATATGAAGGCAAACACCGGAAAAGCAATTCACGTTATCCCTGGTCAAATATACCTCAGTTTTCCAAGCGGAAATAGACCATTGAGTAGGCATATGATAGAGTCGGGAGTTGAACGTAACAGACCGATTATCATCATGTCCGATAGCAAAGCAGCATTACAAACATTACCATTGCCAGTAATAAAATATAAACTTTTCTTGGATAGCATACAGTTTGGATTCACTGGCCACAAACAACAGAATACGCCCAGACTGAAGACCAAAAGTATAGAACCTTAAGGCCGACCAGTTAGCCAAAAAACGGAACAACTGACCACACTCAACACAAGACTGGAAAAGAAATAATCCAACGCAACTTGCAAAGGTACCCAATAACATATGCCGGGGATGATTGGAGGGTGAAGAAACTCCGCACCATCTGCTATGCTAATGCAAAGAATTCAACATGCAACATGCACGCAGTTAACTTTGGTAAGCATCAGCCAACCCAAGAAGATTTGAATGCAATCCCTTGGCAAAAGCTTCTGGGCTTCATAGAAAAGATAGAACTGCTAAAGGTGTAAAATGTTAGAGGTGCACAGTAGGAAGACCAGGGCTGCGTGCGTGTAGGGACATTTGACGAACCACCTCCTTTGTTGAAATCTCCAACTTACCTCAAAATAGAATTTCCTGATGGGAGTCCAGTGTGCACTGGTACATTAAATTTTTGCAAAAACGGCTCTGCCCATTGTACGTTGAACTGGGTCAGGATAAACAATTTTACAGCAAAGCACACTTTTTCTGGAAAAGTATGTTTTTGAAATCTCCAAGTAATAGATCGTCGGTGAAAAATATACCAAAACAATTTGAATTTTTTTGTATTTTTTTCTTTGCGTATAAGGTCATTTTACTTTATTGTTTATAAAAAAAATACATCTTTTTAAAAAATTTCATCAAAATTTACTAAATTCACTGGGTATTCATTTACTTTTAGAAACCACATTTCATAATTTTATATATATATAAATGAATGTAAGTTTCTTAGTCCGGTATGCGTTTCTATACCATTCCTCCGATTGCGATGAAAATTATCATAGATGTTCTATGAGCCCTGAGGAGTGTTTCTGTATATAATATATAAATAAATAAATAATAAAATAGAATTAACTTATTAAAAAAAAGCATACTTACATTATTTTTATCGTACAAACTAAAAAGAAAAACAAATCTAAGTCATATAGTATCATTTTGTTATATTTTTCATCGTTTTTGAGAAAAATAAATGTATTCTTAAAAATATGCAAAATATATTTTTATCGGCGTGACACATCACACATCAATAACAGTAAAAACATCAAATTTGGGCCAAGAAAACATCATGTAGATTTTTATACACATTTTTTTATAAATTGTACTTATATTTACGGGTACAATTTTCATATAATATTTATAAAAAAACTATAACTTATGTGTACTTAAATAATTAATTACAGACTAAAGGGCGTTTAAATCTGGACGAAATATTGACATTTTTGTCTGGACTTAAAATCTTGAAAGAATTTAACATTGGCTACACAATGGTAAATTTGTATCGTTCGTTGTATTGATTAAAACAATAATAATAACAAAATAAAAATATTACCTTAAATACTTGAGTCACAAAAAGTATTACATAAAATTATAGTAGAAGACATTTTAAGAAAGAATAATTATTATTGACATTTATACTATTAATAATTAATAGTTATTGAGTATGGGTACTACTTTTAATACTAGATTAATTACAGTACATTTTTAAATTAAGAGGAGCAAGCATAAAAATAGATTTTTAATACTAAATTTTATGACAAGCTTTCTTTTATAATTCGGTGAATTTAAAATATGAATTAAATAATTTGCAGTAATTGATTCCATATTTTTTATAGACATGTAATATAATAATTAATAATATTAATTAAAGCAGAAATGATCTTATTTACATAAACAATAAAAATGAAGAAAAAAACCTTTTGAGTTCGGCATTTTTTACATTACATTTAAAAATGTAGAAGTAAAGAATTTTTGAATTATAAACCACAAAATAAATAAACAACAATCAAAATTCTGTTTAAGGTAAACTGCATTTATACAGGACCTTAATCAGAATCTTAATTTATTTAAAGACGTCCAGAGCCAACTATTGTGTAAATTGGCCCATGTATAAGCAGGTCGGTTGTGTTATAGCTCCTCTTAGTTTAAATTTAGTCTAATTGTAGTATAAATGTTAGCAATACTTTTTAATTGATTGTAGAATCGATCGTAATAAAAAACCTATTCTAATCCACATTGAAGTCAAAGAATAAACATAAAATTAAGACATCCATAAATATTTTTTTACATATACGATTTCTGATTTTATATATTTTTTTGTTGCTTTTCTAACATAAATATATCTCAATAAATAATTCAATTTCAAAAGATAGCGATTATAATCAAACGATTAAAATCCGATTGTCATCAAATCAAATTTTATAACAAAAATAACAATCACAACATACCTATTAATACATACATCGCCACTATACTTAATTGCTAATTAAATTTACAAACATATTTCATTTGCACCTACATAATAAATATAATTTTGCACCTAAATTCAAATTCAAAAATATAAAAAAAGTCTATTACGGAATATATTGTTGGACTTAATATTATATCGACTTATTACATTGCCTCGCTAATAATTGGAAGACTTGTTCGTATCTACCTATGTCATTTGCACTGCTTATAATCTAAGCATTTGTTTGTTCCTAAACTCGTTTTACTACGTTGTGACTTGTGATATTGATGCAGTCTTCGTTTTAATAGTTGTATGGACCGTATGCCGATCCTGTCGTGTAATAAGGACCCGCGTAAGCTTGTGGTGCTGGTACAGGATAACCAGCATATGCGTATTGTTGCTTTTGAGGGTACACTAAAATCAAGAAATATAGACATCGAATGAAATATATTGATTGTAATGATCTAGAAGCAAGTGGAATGTGCATATTGAATATCAAAACAGAATTTTATTTAAAAATGTATGTAATGTAAATGATTCGTGTATAATTCATGTACATATAAACAAAATTTATTTATATACAAACAATAGTAAACCTTGTTTGAGATGAAATTCTCGATTTAAGAAGTTTTTAAATTAAATTATTATTGTCCTAACATTTTTACTTACATAAAATTAAAGCATTGCAAGAGACGCAAGTCCAGCTTGCCACAAAATTACTTGAAAGACTTTTTAAAAAGGTTGAATTCAGATTGGGCACAATTTGCTACACCACAAATTTATAAATTCACATTGCATGAAATTATCTATGAAGAAAACATGTTTCCAGTGTTTTATTGATAGTTATTTGTTTATCAAGGCCAGAAAGTGCTACTTTGCTGGACGAGTCTAAGACTTGCGAGATGAGCGAACGAGGCATGCATCAGGCAAGGACAGCTAAAATTATTTCGGCCGTGGTGAACACAACATTTTTTAGGAGGCTGGAGTTTTTAACATTTAATTGATTTATGTGTTACATACCTACAGTGACAGTACCAATTTCGTAATATCAAACAGTTTCAGGTCGCTATATGCGGCCTAAAAGTCTTTTGCAGTAGAAAACTGTCACGTTCAGTTACATTACAGTAATTGTAAACGCCAACATCTTTCAGGATGCAAATGCGGCCAGAATGATTGACTTTCAGATATAGCCGCCTAAAATAGTTACTTGTATATCAAGGCCAAAAAGTACTACTTTGCTGGACAAGTCTGAAAGTTGCAAGAAGAGTGAGCGTATTGAGCAAGCCAAGCATCAGGACAGCAAAGACAATTTCGTCGGTCATGAATACAACTTAGTTTACTCGGCTTCAATTTTACGGTTAATTAATTTATACGTTATGTAGCCACAGTGACAATTTCGTAATGTCAAACACTTTCAGGCCGCATTAGTGCTGTGAAAGATCTATAAATCAGCAGAAAATAGTACGTAAAAGAAAGCTGCCGAGAAATAATGGTGGAACAAGAGATCTTCTGAAAAAGTGAGTAAAGATTATTAGGAATAGGAAAAAAACAAAGCAGCTCTAATTAGACACCAAGAAAAAGATTTGTAAAAAAAACTAAACTAACTACACAATTTAATTCTTAAAAGAAAGAAGTAACAATTGTTGTTAGCAGAAAATTCCGATATTCACGCGGGGCAAAAATGCACGACTACAGTTCAAGAAAAATATTCAAATTCATCGCAAAAAATAACCCGAAGATACTGCTTAAAAGCTTAAAATAATAAATAAACTCATGATTGATAGTACCTTCCCAAAAATGTGGAAAAAAGCAAGGCCAATCATACTCAGCAAACCCACGAAATTCGGAAGAATCAAAACTCTTACAGATTTTCTTCTTAAATACTAGAAAAAAAAAAACTATGCCATAATTACTGTTGATATTAAAAATGTTTTCAACACAGAAAAAAACGGTATCGCAGTATCTTATAAATATAGTAGCTGACTACCTTAAAGATAGATATATCTTATATAAAGACGGAGAAACAAAGACCAAGTGTTAGTACCGCAAGGCTTCAGACTGGGCCTTTTCTTGTGGTACATCCTGTATGAAGGAGATTACGTCGCTGACGATCTAGCTATCATTGTCCAAGAAAGAAATTAATCAATTAATCAAAGCTAACCTTTATCTAAATAAAATTAAATAAAAATTAGTAAATTTGCTAAATGGTCTGACTCTTCAGCCTAACAAGACTAAGGAGCTGATGCCTCAGCATAAGTAGAGGATATATGACAATCTCTTTGAAGAGCTTCATCGTCCTTGCAAGAACGCCTCCTATCACATTAGTGATAGGGGGGATTGAGAACCATTGGAAAGAGTATAAAAAATAAAAGGTAGAAAGTAAAGTGATACAATCGATGATGTTATGGGAAAATGGGTATAAAACTAATTCCAAACCTAGCAGCCTGGCAAGAAAGATAATACAGCTCATATATTATATGACGCAATTCCGAATTGGTCATAATTGATTTATTAACTATCCCACAAATCAACATGACATCAAATGCCCCTACTCTAAAAACGATGATAGAGCTATAACACCGTTTTCTTCTGTGGTAGAATGTAAGCTGACAAAGAACTTGCAAAAAAAATTAAAAACAAAAAAGGCAGGATATTATAATTATCAAAGTAATGACCGACAACAACGAGAACTGATGGACTAGTTTTGAAAATTGTTATTTGAACACAAACAATATTTTAACACGTTTTGACGTTACATAAAAAATGACATAATAGTGATAAGTTAACTTGCCTAGTTTATCCAGGATACTGCGTGGATACCGTTTACGTTAAAATAATACTTTTCAAATGTACCTCTCTTGGAATACTATCGAAGAAATTATTAATAAAATAATCAGCAAAAAAGAGGATTATGCAAAAAATACCAAAAAAGAAAAAGCTGAAGTAAGATATTAAATTAGACACATGATACCCCTGAACTATCATTCGTTGGTAGAAGAGAAGGTTGAGTGAGTAAAGTCGAGTTAAAATCTTACACAATTATCATCGACATCACGTCTTTTGAAACCGTCAAAACTGTTTAATCTGGGAATTAGAACAACGTAACAACGTGTTTCTTACTACAAAAGTATACAATAGCAGTATTTAAGATAATCGAATTAAAAATGAATGTACAGCCCGACAGAATTCAGTTGAATCAAAGTTTAAATCTTCGCGTCGTAAAAGCTGAAAAGAAAAGGTCGCGTATATACTCCAAAAGAAAATGCACATTAAGATTTCTAGTTTTCGCAACCGACGTTGTATATACGAATGTATAGCAACATCGGAATGATGCATATATTTTCGCGTCAGACCCACATCTTTCGCATTTACAGCCCAAATAATTGGTTCAACTACACTCTGTCGAACTGTAGATATAAAGTTGCAATTCCACAGGGGCAACACTGAACGACATGCGGCATGATACTTGTTTTTTCCTAATCTATCTTGCACGATACAAGCTGCACCGATCCAATCAAAGTTGGATAACGATGTCAATGTATCAATGTCGCATGCTACATGTTGTCTAAAAATGGCCTCAGTGGAATTACGCCGTAAGACATGCAAATAAAAATAATCTTATTTGCCTTTTGGACAATCTCATTAAAAGTTCATTTTGTTGGAAAAAGCAAATCAATTTTCTTAGAAAATAAGAGACATAAACATAAATATTTTGACACGTATGTAAAGTTTAACATATAATTAAATTTTATCAATTGTTAAAGGCTAAAGTAAGAACTTCTACCTAACAACGACGTGCCATGCTAGAATTAAGGTACGAATGCATGCTTATAATATTTGGACCTATTCCGTTTTGATTTCCTTATTCAAGTACCCTACCACAGGTCAGTCAGGTGCTCCGTACAACAATTCCACTTATATTTCAAAAATTGCATATTACTAACTAAACGAAATAATAATTTCCAATAAAAAAAAACAATAAAAGATAAGAAAATAAATTAATTTAACCGCTAGAGTACCATATAAAGCATAAATAAAGGCCAATTGTAATTTTTTTGTTTGCACGAATTAAGCAACGTCAGACACGGCTAGAACTCGGATAGGTAGCTGTGTCACATTTTCTCAAAATATCAATTTTTAAGTTTTGCCACTGTTGACGTTAGTGAGCGATATAACAATATAGTAGGATAAAGTCAGCTTACGGTCTCAGAATATTTCGTTCTCCGTTGTTCCTCAACATAAAGAGAAGTCGCGTATATCAAAATAAAATTTCTGTAAACAGTAGTTTCGTTGAAGTATAGCTTTAGAATACCGCAAGGTAGGTATTACCACCAATAAACCTAGATGGCATTGTATTCTAAACTTGTCACTTGACATCTATACCACTGCGGAGTTCACTTCTTGAAAATCACGTTGTTTCCTCAAGATGAACGAGTTTTCATTTTCTTGTGGTCCACATTTATTTCCTATAATAAATTCGTCTAAATACAACTTTCTTTCTTTTTCATTTATTTTGCACCAAAATTGTTGAGGAAAAAGTATTCAAACCTTGTTAAGAAAGTGCCGTTGCGGATAATAACAAACTTCGTATACAGCTCCTTTAATAAAACTGCCCACGAAATGCAATAGAGCACTTTCTTACCTGATATTGGTTTGAAATGTGCTATTAGTATTTTAATAAAAATATTATGTGAATCTTCTGTTTCTGATAAAAATTATAAAGTAACAACATTCGTATTTATACAGCTTGCATAAATTCAACATTAGAAGCTCCAGAAGAGAAAATCTAGCTTTCAGTTAGCAAGGAAAGTTAGTGGGACAACTTACTGATCTCTCAAAGAAAGATTGATAAATAAATAAACATTTTGTTGGCTAAAGAATGAAAGATTTTAGTAGTAAATTTAAGGGCGCTGTGTACATTTTTAGCTAAAACAAAGAAAATTTACCTTTAAAATGCATTTTAGAAAAAATCATTTTAATAAATTAATTTTATATTTATATTTTGCATTGCAGAGAATTAATAAAGAAATAATTATTAATTAATTAATTATGTACAAAAATTTGACAAAAAAATCAAAAATCTTTTCGTACCAAGGTACATGATAACTTTATGAAAAATCATTGTAAAATAAATGTTTGTCTATTTTAACAAATAAGCAAGCAATAACAAATATTGACAATACAAATTGAGTTCTGTAAATATAAAGTAAACTTGTTCTTGGTTGAGTCTGTTTTGGTTCCAGGAAAGTACCAATCAGTCATTTTTTTTTTCTACGTTCCAAACTGCAACCTCAAATTCAAATTTCATTGACTGTTTACTACACAACACCCTTAATACAATATCTAAAATATTTTGAAACTGTCGCAAAATAGTCACAATGGGAAGATATAAGATAAAAAAATATTCGATCGGAATTTGCAAACGCCTCTTCAAATAAAGTTAACAATTTAATTTTTTATGGTTCTGCTAGAATATCAGTTTGAAGAGAAGACTTAGTCTTGTGGCAAAAAATAATGATATATTTTGGCTTGACAAGAAAACACGGTTAAAATGAATTTATAACATAGGTAAACTATTTTGTTTTTAAGAATATACTCGTAGTATAAATGTGTTCTATTATAGAAATGTTTCCATGTTTTTCAAGAAGTCAATAGTCTTTTTATTTAATCACTATCATTTGATGTTTGAAAAGTTATTTAATAGTAAAGTGAACAAAATATTAAATATACAGTTATTGATATATTTGCATATCAACCAGATTAACTAATAGTTCGTTGCAAAATTAACAATTATTAAATATAAATATTTTACATCATGCTTTTAATAATTTGGCCCAACTAAGCGTATTAATGAAGAGACAAGAAAATCATCAATTACAAGTCATTCAAATAAGCAAGAAACAAAACAGATAAAATATATTGTAAATTACATTTCATACATATTTAATCGGACAGATTATAATTCTGTTTTATTTTGTTTACATTTAGTGCGTATTAGTGAAAAAAGAAGAGAAAATTAGGTTGTAATTATTCGGATAACACTAAATCAAAAGTAAATTAAAATTATAATCATGCTTTTTAATAATTACAATTAGTACTAAGTATAGATCAAGAACAATGAGTTCCGTGCTCTCGACAGTTTAGAAAGATTAAGTTTAAGTTACCAGGCATTAAGTACTGCATATTGATAGCCTCGTCACTATTTCTTTCTTTTCGCAGGCAAATGGCAGCTGCAGAAAACAAGATGGCGCCAACAAGAGCCCATCCTATACCAACCCAGGCAAGCACGTAGCTCCAATCGTAGCTGATGCGTGTGTAATCACGCAATACCTACGGATTAGTCACGTGTTAATTTATTAATGTCTAAAACGTACCTGGCATTATGTATTGCATGTTGTTCATCTGCTCTTGCTGCTTCTCACTATTCAGACAACATGACCCGAATAAGAACAGGAAGAAGGAGAAACATGAGGTAAATACTCCCAACCAGCCGAGGACAAAACTCCAGTCGTACGAGATTTCTGTATTTTCTTGTAATACCTATAGTTTTGAAAGTCACATGTTAAAGTAATGCGTAAGTAATTTGCTTAATCAGCAACACATAAAAGCACATTGTTGAATAATTTCCAATTTATGAGTAGACTCTACAACTTTATTTCGTTCCTTAGGTTCTCTACTCTTTAAATCATCCATTCATCAAATTTCGTCGTTTACTATTTGAAATATTAACATTGATGTTCTGTATTCTACTAAGTTGTTTCGTATACCATTCAAGGTAATATTATCTAATTTGAATACAAAAAGTTATGTATTAGGTTAAAAAATTGTTTTAAATTATCTTTTGATGATTTTTTGAACGTTACTCGATATTCCAATCATGACCCCTTCACTTTTTGACATGGATTTCAAAGTTCTGATGACATCAATATTTTCTTAAATGCTACCACATTTTAAGGCTTCCTCAGACGCGCCAAATCAATCCAATAATAACCTGACACTTCCATAGCAGCCAATTCTGAGGGAGCTTATTATTACGGCTTATAGGCTCCTATTACAAATTTTAAATAAACTATATTTTGAAAAATGCATGCTTGAGAAGAGCTATAATAATAATGATTAATACGTAATTTTTGTTTGTTCAAAATTGATTTAAGTACTAAAATTTCTTGAAACACAACTAAATCCTCATAGGTAATATAACAAATTGTTCGTATATTATCGATATTTTTTATAAAATAACACTAACGATTAAAATAGTGCACAGCAAACATTGTATTTGCAACAAAAGAGCAAAACAATTTTTTTTGAAAATTTATTACAGCATTTAATCTGAGCTTTTTACTAGTTATAGACTAAGAGCTCGTGGTCACGAAGCTTCTATGATGTTACCTCAGGTTGGAATTTTGTGAAATGATTGGGGGAGACCATTATTAAATGCCATTTGAAAGGAATTTACGTGACACTTGAGTAAAGGTCATAGAAGAGGTATGTAAATCATCAGACACATAGGTCACCACAAATCGGATGTCTCAGACGCTGTCAAACTAAATTAAAATGACAGCTAAAGTAAAGCTCATATATAATTCTTTGTCGACTATCGGAGTTATAGTTTAGAATTTTTATGAAAAAAAGCTTTGGAAACGTCATTATTAGCTGCCAGTTCAACTTTAAACAAAAATTACAAGTTTGACAGCCTATCACACCCCTTTCCTAGTGACCTAGCCGTCTGACGATTTACGTACCTCATCTATGACCTATACACAGGTGACAAGCATTTTTTGAGTTTATTTTTTCCATTTTTGATTCGTCTGACGTATTTTATCAATAAA